>QEPC01015718.1:83418-107020 GCA_003113815.1 Sphenodon punctatus | reverse complement strand
CCCCTGCCTGCTTCTGCCACCAGCGGGCAACCCTCCCCCTGGAGGGTGACATCACCCCTGCTCACACCAGGGGTTCCCCTCCACACCTCCCCCCCACCTTCCTCTCCTGCCACGAGAGGAAGGCTGATAACCCCCACACCACACCCAATGAGATGAGGTGATCACTCAGATAAGTAGGGCCCAGGCCATGTAGGGCTTTAAAGGTCAACACCAGCACCTTGAATTGGGCCCGGAAGACAATAGGCAGCCAGTGCAGTGCTTGGAGCACAGGTGTTATATGCTCCCTGCGACCTGTCCCAGTAAGGAGGCAGACTGCTGCATTCTACACTAGCTGCAGCTTCAGAACCGTCACCATGGACAGCCCCACGTAGAGCACATTGGAATAGTCTAGCCTCAAGGTGACGAATGCATGGATGACAGTGGCAAGATCAGAGTCTGAGACATATGGGTGGAGCCTCTTTACCAGGTATAATTGGCAAAAGGTGCCCCTGGCCACAGCTAACACCTGAGAATCCAGGTGTAGCGGCAGATACAGAAGCACTCCAAGGCTCCGCACAGATAGAGCCAAAGGAGGATGGACACCCCCAATAATGGGGGAGATCTCCTCACTCAGATCACCCCTCCTGCCAACCAGAATCACTTCCGTCTTATCGGGATTGAGCTTCAATCGGTTCAACCTCATCCAATCCCCCACAGTGGCCAAGCAACAAGACCTTGGTGGGATGAAAATGACAAATACAGCTGGGTATCGTCAGCATATTATGACAATAGAACCTCCAGCTGCACAAAACTTCCCCGAGCAGCTTTATATACACGTTAAACAGGAGAGGGGACAAAATTGAGTCCTATGAGACCCCAAACGGGAGGCCACCAGGGGACGATGTACAGTCCCCTAGCATCACCTGCTGAGATCTCTCTGTGAGGTAGGAGTGGAACCTTTGTAAAACGGTTCTGTCACTGCCAGGTTCCACAGGCGAGTCATCAACAACTCATGAGGTTGAGTAGTTGCAGGTGCATGTGCTTCACTTAGTAACAGGGAAGGGAAGTGGATTCTAAATGAGGGGAAAGAGGACGCAATTTCACTCATGACAAGCTAGGGAAGGCCTGACGGAAGAGGTAGGTTTTCAGGAGGCATCTTTAATTTGGGAGGGAGCTTCTGACCTGGGTTAGTGTGTGTGTGTGTGTGTTGGGGGGCGGGGCGGGGCATTCAGGGTTATGAGCTGGCCCCTCTGCGGGGGTGGAATTTGGTTGTATGGGTGAGTAAAGGGTTGTGTGCTGACTCTTCTGGGGGTGGGGGGTTGGGGAAAGATTGACTACGAGAGGGTGGAAGAGAAGATTGTAATTTTAAATTTGTTTTTTTTAATCTCTGTGTAATTTGAACTGGTGATTTTGGGGTATTTTTTGTATTTCTTTATAATGGGGGATTTTTTTTCTGTTGTAGCTGCTCTGAGTCCATTGGAAGAAGAGTGTGATATAAATCCAAAATAATGATAATATTTAATAATGAGTCTTTATGAAAAAGTAATTAGAAAGGATAAAATACAGAAGGCATTTAGGTCAGGGATCATTTCTGGGGTGGAATCAGTTTTGCAGCCCTCCCTTGAATGACTGTGGCCATTTTTAGATGGGGCGTGCCCATGGGAGCCTATGCATTCCCCACAGTCCTGTGCCACCCGTCTGAAGGTGGCATGCTCCCGTGACTCACGCCCTGCCCACCAATACCCACACACGGAGCAACCCAGGTTTTTCCCAGTTGCTCTGTGCGGGGACATGAATGGTCGGTACGTGGGTACGTGCGCACACCGACCACACACCCATCCGCTGCCGTGTCAAGGCCCACCCCATGCATTGGAAGTGCGCAGCAGCACACACAGACCCGCCCCCACAGATGGGTCCATCTAAAAATGGCCTGTGACTCTGACTTGTGTGTCAAATGTTACAAGTTCTGATTGCAATCCTGAAGCCATTTGATACTGAGCCTCAGCACACAGCCCATTGAGGTGTATGTGACTTACATCAGCACAAAACGCTGGCCCAGGTTCCAAATAGCTTCAGGATTGTGCTGTCAATTGGTTTGTTGATGAAAAAGAATTACAGTGTGGCACTTGTACAGGTGAGGCCAAATTAAACAGACAGGCACTTCCACGCAGCAAGGTAACAGTGGGAACAGACAGCAAGTGCATTCAATTCAGCTGACACAATGAGCGGCACAGAATCAAATAACTAGATGACAGAAAATCTGTTCAATCTCTTTTCCACCCAGCACTTTCCTGCGTAAGTGCTATTGTTGCAAAGATGTTAACAATTGTCAAGTCACTCCATCATGGCTGTTTAAGGGCTCTTGGAAGATGCGAAAGCTGCGGGTGGGTCAAGTACCAGGAGTCAGAGGCTGGAGATGAGTTTGAAGATGGAACGAAGCCACAGTTAAGTCAGGAGACAGATACCAGGAGCTGGGAAGCTGAAGCTGAGTCGGCACCAGGTAGTTGAGTAGAGCAGATCAGGAGTCAGACAAGGGCAGGGGTAGAGTGGTGTAGGATTGTGGGCAGAGGAGGGCGCTAGAATCACAGACATTTCCCAAATACACAGCCCAGATAGACATCGTGTTACAGAGATACTTCTTGTTGCCTCCTTCCTCTTTATACAGGCCTAGGGAAGGGAACCCTTGACCCAGGGTCCAAATCTGACCTGGAAATGATTTTTATTTGACCCCTTTCCAATTCCTGGAGGGAAAAGAGCAGAGATGAAGGCACTTGCATGTAAGGGCTGCACTTGCAGGATGTGTTCATGACGTTGAGATCCGTCTTTCCCCTGCTTTGTGCATGTCCACCACAGCCACCCCATCAGCTTCTATTTGGCCCAAGCGCTTGTATTAATTTCCTAAGTGGCCCACATGGGAGAAAAGAGGCCCCACTCATGTATATAGCACCACTAATGTGCTGGGGCTGAACTGGCATGATTATAGACAGGGGCCTAAGAGGGAGAGAGGAAGAGGTTGATGATATGCAGCTGAGGGGGCAATGGTTGGGAAGATGGCAGTTAGGAGGTGAGAGGGGATAGACTTAAGCACCTGAAGACCTATTTATTCTCCAGGTAGTTTTAGGATCTACTGCTGGTTATTTTTCTCTTTTTACCTTTCCATTTTAAATTGTTTTAAAATGGATTTGTATTTGAAATGGATTTGCTGTAAAGCTCTCTAAGAGCAGCAGGGGGTACTATAAAAATAAAATTATTATGATTATTTATTTAGTATAGGGTTAAGAGGCGCAGCTGAAGAGGTTGGCTGAGGAGAGCAGGGAGGTGATTTCATTGAGGAGAGGCTGGAGGAAAGGAAGTGGAGTGAGGAGGAAGTGGGGGTGGTGAAAGTTGAGAAGTGAAGTCAAGGCAAAATGTCACTCTTGTCCGTGAAGAAGGTGACAAGATGTTAACAACTGAGACGATAGCCCCCTGGAGTCCAGGTTTGCTCCGTACACCCCTTGCACACATGTTTATCATGTAAAGCCTGATAATACACCCCCCCATGTATATTTCTTCTGCGTTCAGGCAACCACCACTCACAGGTATAGCGTGCCAAGCCTAATACATGGCAAGCATTCTTCCCCACTATGCTCCACCCACTAACCTCCCCTCCTCAGTATCTCGCCCCATATGATGACTCATCGTTGCGACGAACCATGGGAACAAGAAGCCGCAACAGCTGTTTCTTTCTTCCAAACTATTATGACTTTGGGAGGTGGTCCAGCATCTGCTATCCCTGCCCACCCATGGAGATTCATAGCTGGGTTTATAACTGCCAGCATGTGGCAGCTGGAAATAACCTTTTGTGATGCATAGAAAGCTGAGTTTATTGAGGAAATCACATACTTTATTGTGTAAAAATGGAAAGTGAAAGTAAAAATTATAAATGACAGCATTCCATGTTCTCAACCTGGTTTCTTGCATCCATGGGTCACATTGATTTATTGGCAGGTAGCAACACACAGTTTTATACCACATTCACACCTTATGGCGGCACTCCCGCGAGGGGAAGACGGGGTGGGGGAAGGAGGCAGATGCCGTCACAACTTCCAGTATGAATGGGGTTCTGCCACGACAATACGCGCAAATTCAGGGCTAGATTTTGAGCCCTGTGAGTATTGTTGCAGCAGAACCCCATTTGCACCAGAAGCTGTGATGGCGTCTGCCTCCTTCCCCCACTGCATCTTCCACCGTGCAGCCAAAAGGTGTGAATGCGGCCTTATTGGGGTCTCACCCACCGTGGTGTTGGAAATGCCTCTCGGTTTGCATAAAACATGCACTCTTTTACCCCTCTCTAGTATCTTCTACATTACCATACAGTTGGGGAGGAAAACATGCCTGCTCACAAGGGCGCTCTGCACTTCTCCAAGTGCCTAAACGTCATATAGGGCAACTAGTTCTCCTTCAGTCGATTCATGTTCCCTGTACCCCAAGTCACTTGTTTCCCCCAAGAGATTCATCTTTGCCATCTGTTCGAGACACTCCTGGTAGCCCCATGGGTATCCTCTCGCTGTCATCAGGGCAGTGATGAGAAAAAATGGCAGGGAAAGTCCAGCCTCCTCCATTAATGACCGCTCTACTTCTGGAAGTGCAGAAACATCCAGAAAAGTCATAACCTTGGTTGCATCCCACTCTCATCTCTTCTGGGGCTCCCACTCTTCCATTCTGCTTAACCTCAAACTGCAGCAGGATTGCGAGGAGTCTGCACTCCATCATCAGACAGCTCTAGCTTTGCAGGGATAAACTACGGGGTTTATTCCAAAGAGGGGAGGGGAAGAACAGACAATCAACAGGGGAATAGCATTGAACAACATTAACACAGGAGATACAAGTATAGCATAAACAACATGAACCTCACAGAAATGGTGGTCAAATAAGAGGGAAATGAGACATAAAATGACAATTGCATATGGCACGGATAGCCCAAACAAACACAGTTCCAGGACATGTATAACCACCACACTCTTTATCCCAGAACATCAACCCCTGTGCTGTCCCAGGCAAGATTATGTGCAGCTCCTCAGTCTGCAGCTATTTGGAGAGGGACTTTAACAGTCCTTATATTTTGTTCGTCCTCAATGATAAGGTTAGGAATGGTGTATAGAGTACCAGGCAGGATGACAACCAGGGAGACCATGCTGGAACTCAAGCTATGTGGAAGCCCCTCTGTGTTTGCAATTGTCACTGCTTTCTTTAAGTCCTTCTGTTTAAGAAAGAGACTGTGATTGTGACAAAGGTTACAGGGACAATGCTGGAAGCAGTCATGAACAGACAGATGGGCTTATCAAAGTATTCCACTTCCACGAAGTTCATCTATTTTAATTAAATCCTTTGGGTTTCAGTCAATGCTTTAACTTTATGGACATGATAGAGCAATTTTCTTGTATTATACCCACTAAACATAGAGAAATTAGAGGCAAATAATCAGGTAGAATATAAAGGAGATAGCTCAGTGCAGATTTTGAAAAAGGGGAGTTCTTATTAGACAGATGCTAAATGTTTCTGTTCCAATTCATGATAAAATGCTACTGTTAAAGGCCCAGTCCCCACTGACTTTTATGAGCAGCCCCACCAAAATGGGCTATAAATGACCCTCCCATAGGCCCTTTTCAAACNAGGCTTTGCAGGTGTGGGCTCAGCCCTCACTGGGGTGGGCTGGTGATGTGCAGTGGGTACAGCCCCCGCCCCCACTAGGGGGAGGGTACGGGAATGTATCCACCCCATTGGGCGCTCATTTGTCGCAGACAGCAAGGGAAAAGATATGGAAGGGGGAGTATTTGGATATTTTTTCCCTGTTGTTCACGGATCTGTTGCCAGATGCATCAGAAAAGGACAAAGAGAAGGACAAGGAAAAATTTAGGCGGCTGAAGGTCGACCACAGTTGGGCCAATTGGACCTTGGCCTTTGCGATTTATCAAGGGGTCATGACGCAGGCCTACCCAGACAGGGATTATGCCTTGAAGAAATATGCCGACATTATTCAGCGTGCTTATGATACAGGTCCTTCGGGGGCTTGGCTTAGGTATGACGAAGCGTTTAGACATAGGGCGGCTTATATGCCAGGGCTTCGTTGGGATGTTCACGCTATTGACCTATGGCTGGATAGCATCACGGGTACTGCTTACGGGACTAGGATGGACACTGGGCATGTATTAACAAAAGGGGGGTGGCACCATCCAATGACCCCTTTTGGAGCGAGGGCCACGGCGCCGGTGTGCTATGAATTCGCCCGCAATGGGAGGTGCAGGTTTAGACATGCATGTGGGATATGTGGAGGAAACCATGCCACATCGGCCTGTGCGAAGGGATGTCCAGGAGGGAGTAAGCCTCGTGCCGGATTCCGCCCCCAGGGAAAAGGGGGGCAAGGGTGGCCCCAAGGGAGTAATGTACAAAAGGGGCCCAACCCCGGTCAGAGTGGATAGGTTGGAGAGAGCATTACGATCCCACCCAGATAGAGCGGAGGTGTTGTATATAGTTAATGGGTTTCATTATGGGTTTAAAATACTGGCAGGAAAGGTTGATCTAGGTAACATCCCCCGAAATTTAAAGTCCATTGCGGGTATGGAATAGATCCTTAAGGAAAAAGTGAACAAGGAGGTGAGAGAAGGCAGGGTGGTAGGTCCTTTTACTTCCCCCCCATTGGAGGAATTCATTGTGTCTCTGTTGGGCCTCGTGCCAAAAAAGGCGGCCGGAGAGTTTAGGATGATTCATCATCTGTCCTACCCACTGGGGAAGTCGGTGAACGATGCGATTCCTGGGGAATTGACATCGGTGCACTATGTTCCATTTGATGATGCTGAACGGGCGGTGAAGGGAGCCAGCAGGGGAGCACTGCTCGGGAAGTGCGACATTAAGTCGGCCTTCCGGTTGCTCCCTGTGCACCCGGACAGCTTCCATCTGTTGGGTTTTCATGTGGAGGGTCGGTTTTACTTTGATCGGGCCATGCCTATGGGTTGCTCTATTTCTTGCTCTGCCTTCGAGCATTTTAGCTCACTGGTAGAGTGGGTGGTAGAGCAAAGGGCAGCAGGAGGTGTGGTCAGGAAATACCTCGATGATTTCCTATTCATCGGTCGTCCAGGGACACCTGAGTGTCGCGAGTTAATGGAGACATTAGTGATGGTAGTGGAGGACTTAGGTATTCCATTGGCCCTGAGAAAACGGAAGGGCCGGTAACGACCCTGATATACTTGGGCATCAAAATGGACACGATCCAGGGCCTCTTGCATCTCCCACAGTCTAAGCTAGTAGTGCTTAAGGCAAAGGTAGAGGCAGCACTGGCAGCATCAAAGATCATGGTGAGGGAGTTACAATCTCTGGTGGGTAGCCTGAGCTTTGCATGCCGAGTGGTGATGCCAGGCAGGGCTTTTTTGTCGAGCCTTTACGGGAAGCTTAGAGAGGATCTGAAGCCGCATTACCACATAAGACTGACGCGGGACATGAAGGAGGATTTGCAGACATGGACAGAATTTTTAGAAGGGTATAACGGGGCAAGTTTTTGGAGAGAGGACCTCTTGCTGGAAGCTGAGCTGAAGGTACATTCAGATGCGGCTGGTGGGTATGGATTCGGGGTTTTCTTTTGACAACGGTGGTGCGCAGCCCCATGGTCCCAGGAGTGGCAGGAGACTGGGGTGGCACGAGATCTCACCTTTCTAGAACTTTTCCCGTTAGTGGTGGTGGTGTTGCTATGGGGAGAGGAGTTGGCGAATAGCGCCGTGATTTTCTGGTGTGACAATATGGCAGTTGTCCATGTGATCAACTCCATGTCGTCATGTTCCCCAAGGGTGATGAGGCTAGTTAGGGCATTTGTACANGGATAGACTTAAGCACCTGAAGACCTATTTATTCTCCAGGTAGTTTTAGGATCTACTGCTGGTTATTTTTCTCTTTTTACCTTTCCATTTTAAATTGTTTTAAAATGGATTTGTATTTGAAATGGATTTGCTGTAAAGCTCTCTAAGAGCAGCAGGGGGTACTATAAAAATAAAATTATTATGATTATTTATTTAGTATAGGGTTAAGAGGCGCAGCTGAAGAGGTTGGCTGAGGAGAGCAGGGAGGTGATTTCATTGAGGAGAGGCTGGAGGAAAGGAAGTGGAGTGAGGAGGAAGTGGGGGTGGTGAAAGATGAGAAGTGAAGTCAAGGCAAAATGTCACTCTTGTCCGTGAAGAAGGTGACAAGATGTTAACAACTGAGACGATAGCCCCCTGGAGTCCAGGTTTGCTCCGTACACCCCTTGCACACCTGTTTATCATGTAAAGCCTGATAATACACCCCCCCATGTATATTTCTTCTGCGTTCAGGCAACCACCACTCACAGGTATAGCGTGCCAAGCCTAATACATGGCAAGCATTCTTCCCCACTATGCTCCACCCACTAACCTCCCCTCCTCAGTATCTCGCCCCATATGATGACTCATCGTTGCGACGAACCATGGGAACAAGAAGCCGCAACAGCTGTTTCTTTCTTCCAAACTATTATGACTTTGGGAGGTGGTCCAGCATCTGCTATCCCTGCCCACCCATGGAGATTCATAGCTGGGTTTATAACTGCCAGCATGTGGCAGCTGGAAATAACCTTTTGTGATGCATAGAAAGCTGAGTTTATTGAGGAAATCACATACTTTATTGTGTAAAAATGGAAAGTGAAAGTAAAAATTATAAATGACAGCATTCCATGTTCTCAACCTGGTTTCTTGCATCCATGGGTCACATTGATTTATTGGCAGGTAGCAACACACAGTTTTATACCACATTCACACCTTATGGCGGCACTCCCGCGAGGAGAAGACGGGGTGGGGGAAGGAGGCAGATGCCGTCACAACTTCCAGTATGAATGGGGTTCTGCCACGACAATACGCGCAAATTCAGGGCTAGATTTTGAGCCCTGTGAGTATTGTTGCAGCAGAACCCCGTTTGCACCAGAAGCTGTGATGGCGTCTGCCTCCTTCTCCCACTGCATCTTCCACCGTGCAGCCATAAGGTGTGAATGCGGCCTTATTGGGGTCTCACCCACCGTGGTGTTGGAAATGCCTCTCGGTTTGCATAAAACATGCACTCTTTTACCCCTCTCTAATATCTTCTACATTACCATACAGTTGGGGAGGAAAACATGCCTGCTCACAAGGGCGCTCTGCACTTCTCCAAGTGCCTAAACGTCATATAGGGCAACTAGTTCTCCTTCAGTCGATTCATGTTCCCTGTACCCCAAGTCACTTGTTTCCCCCAAGAGATTCATCTTTGCCATCTGTTCGAGACACTCCTGGTAGCCCCATGGGTATCCTCTCGCTGTCATCAGGGCAGTGATGAGAAAAAATGGCAGGGAAAGTCCAGCCTCCTCCATTAATGACCGCTCTACTTCTGGAAGTGCAGAAACATCCAGAAAAGTCATAAACTTGGTTGCATCCCACTCTCATCTCTTCTGGGGCTCCCACTCTTCCATTCTGCTTAACCTCAAACTGCAGCAGGATTGCGAGGAGTCTGCACTCCATCATCAGACAGCTCTAGCTTTGCAGGGATAAACTACGGGGTTTATTCCAAAGAGGGGAGGGGAAGAACAGACAATCAACAGGGGAATAGCATTGAACAACATTAACACAGGAGATACAAGTATAGCATAAACAACATGAACCTCACAGAAATGGTGGTCAAATAAGAGGGAAATGAGACATAAAATGACAATTGCATATGGCACGGATAGCCCAAACAAACACAGTTCCAGGACATGTATAACCACCACACTCTTTATCCCAGAACATCAACCCCTGTGCTGTCCCAGGCAAGATTATGTGCAGCTCGTCAGTCTGCAGCTATTTGGAGAGGGACTTTAACAGTCCTTATATTTTGTTCGTCCTCAATGATAAGGTTAGGAATGGTGTATAGAGTACCAGGCAGGATGACAACCAGGGAGACCATGCTGGAACTCAAGCTATGTGGAAGCCCCTCTGTGTTTGCAATTGTCACTGCTTTCTTTAAGTCCTTCTGTTTAAGAAAGAGACTGTGATTGTGACAAAGGTTACAGGGACAATGCTGGAAGCAGTCATGAACAGACAGATGGGCTTATCAAAGTATTCCACTTCCACGAAGTTCATCTATTTTAATTAAATCCTTTGGGTTTCAGTCAATGCTTTAACTTTATGGACATGAAAGAGCAATTTTCTTGTATTATACCCACTAAACATAGAGAAATTAGAGGCAAATAATCAGGTAGAATATAAAGGAGATAGCTCAGTGCAGATTTTGAAAAAGGGGAGTTCTTATTAGACAGATGCTAAATGTTTCTGTTCCAATTCATGATAAAATGCTACTGTTAAAGGCCCAGTCCCCACTGACTTTTATGAGCAGCCCCACCAAAATGGGCTATAAATGACCCTCCCATAGGCCCTTTTCAAACGGGCCGGTGGTACAGGGGGGATGGGTGGAGGCCACAGTGGGTGGGCAGCGTGTGGGCAGCCCATCGCATGGACGCCCACCCACCTCCACCCATCTCCATGCATGGAGGCACCTCCATTTTCTCCAATGCCACTCTGCGTGGGCGGAGATGGGTGGAGAGTGCACCCCCGCCATGGCGGTGGCATGGACACCCCCCCCACCTGCACACATGGGTGAGGGTGGGGTGGGAGGCGTCCATGCAAAAAGGGCCATAGTGCCATCGTGTCAGCTCCAGAGCTGCTAACAGGGAGTACAGGTTGAAGGAAATAGCTGAAGAACTTTTCAGGTTGTATCTAAATGGTGAAGAGGGTACACAGTTCTATGATTTTCTTATAATTGGTTGATTGACAACCAATGGATGCTCCATGGAGGGAGCGTCACTATGTGGAGGGGCATAACCAGTACAAATAAAATAACAATAACCAGTACTTCCTTTGCATATGTCCAGTCTAGCCACAGGAGAGGGTGGACACTTTCTCCAGGATGGTGACCTGGTGGGGAGGAGAGCACGGAAGGGCCCACACAGCTCTCAAAGCTTTTCAGGGTACTGAGAATGGCTCTTGTGTCCATGTGCTGGCAAGGCCCGATAAAGTTTTACGGGGGCCAGGACTGGGGGGCACGCTGGGGAGTGGGACCCCTTGGTAGTTCTGTTCTACAATAGACTATCTTTCTGCTAAACAGCTGATCGGCAACACTAGCCATGTCCATCCAAGCCCTCATCCAGCTCAATTCAGTCCTGATTTAGGAGCTGGCAGAGCAACAGTGGAGGCTGGACTGTGCCCTGGCATGAGAAGAGATGCCACAGCTGTTCCCTGGAGAGCCCAGGCACAAATTAAGCCCTGGTGATAAACTGCTGTGCAGATGAATCTATAAAACAAGCGACTGCTATCTTTTGTTCTCTGAAATAAAGAGCTGCCCTCTGTAGGAGCAAACAATCTACCATCTAAATACTCACCCTTTCCTAGTATTGTTCTGCTTTGTAAATAAATGGGGAAACCCTAGGCTGGCGGGTGTTGGATCTACTTACTGTTTGGGGATAACATTAGCATTCCCACGAGTGGAGTGGGAAATCCCAGCAAGAACCGCAGGTAATACAATGCCATGACTACCAAACCCTGGGAGGCTCTGACCCTCCACTGCCAACACAGAGAAGAAAAGAGCTATTCTAAACCCCCTGAGATAATGCTGCTATCGAACCATAGGCAGGAGACACAGCATTGTCGCTTTTTCCTTGTAATAAGGGCAGGCAAAGGATTGGATGTAATTGCCAAAGCCTTTTTAATTGGAGATTTAGGGCTTTTTATTGTTTGTATGGTGCTTGCAAAGGGAAATCCCTGTACAGAAGAGTTTAAAGTAAGACTGGGAAGTATAAGATGAGGCAAGACTCCCCTTTAGGCTCCAGAGATGTATCCAGGGCTGGATGACTGCTGTCTGCCACTGCTCCTCTTACCCTCTACCAGCAGCTCTTGCTTTCTGCTGAATTCAATTTCTCAGTGCTCTTTTATTTCATTGCTTTTCTTAGCCAGGGATACATGGGGCAGCCAAAAACATGGAACACAATAAATGTCTGGTCAATGACTCCACCCTGCCCCTGAGCATTGGTAGGGCTAGTTACCATAGAGACTAGGGAACTCTGAGATGTCACTCTAGTTTCTGTAGGCATGGTTATTCACAGGTGTGTCTTGAATCGCATTGTACTTTACAGTTTCCTAGAAGGGCTTTGTGCTTGTCAGTTTCACTTGCAGTGTCACTTTCTTTAATGGGGGAACTTTGTGTTTGTCAGTTTCACTTGCGGGAGTTGCAGGCTATTCATTCCTACTTATTCTGCCACCCAATGGGCTTCCTTTGGTGGTCAGAGTCCATCTGGTGGCAACACACATATTACAGGGTGACAGCGAAACCACAAAGCAGCACACATGGTTGCTCAAGCTGCTCCATCTTGGGATGACATCACAGGTCCAGTAGTACTACAGAGCACATTTCTCCTGTGGATACCACAATGGGTGTAAACAGATGGATGCAAAGGCTGCCTGTCCCCAGAGCTGCTCTGGAGGTACAGCCCCATGTCCGCCTGCTTGCAGCCATGCTTAAGTTGACTTTAGACTAACATGGCGGTTTCCCCAGTCCACAGTCGGCTTGTGCAATGCCCCCACCCCCATGCACCATAGAGTTGTGGGCGATCGCCTGATGCTCTAGACTGCCCCTCAACTCCATGGCATTGCCTGGGGCAACAGCTGGTGGAAAGTGGAGCTGCAGTGTGGGTTTACTCAGCAAATAGACAGCAGCTTGGGTTTGGCTGTCCCAGTGCTCCGGGATATTCCTGGCAGCGCACATCTGCCAGGAGTGCTTTTAGACAGACAGGCCAACCTGGGGGTGAAGCGGGCTGGCACGGACAGAACCGAAGCTGCCATCCGTCTAAAAGCACCCAATGTGTAGAGGCACCCATTGTCCTGTACCGATACAGCTCTGATGACACAAAGTACCCAATGGGATCCTCTCCTGCAAGGGCACTTGGCCCGCCTTTATAGGCGGCCATTAGGGTCCTTTGGCGAGCTCCCTAGGAGGAATGGAGCTCAGGACGTTGAAAGGCTGCAGCCTTTGACCCAGGCGGCGCAGGCAGCGCCGCTGTGGGGAACGCTGGAGCGTGAATGCCAGGTCGCGGCGAGGATCCCTCGGTGGCCCAGAGGTAATCTGCCCAGCAACGGGCAGGCAGCCAATTAGGTGCGAGCAGGAGGCCCCGCCTCTTGCGCGGTGCCTTCCCGCCTGCTGAAGCATTCGGCGCCATTACGAGCACCATTGGAGAGCTGCAAGCTGTCTCTCTCGTGAGTTTTGAGGTCTGTAGGCTTCAGGAAAGCTTTCACTGGCAAGTTGAGGGGTTTGTGGAGGTGGCCGTCAGGGATTAGGTTGGGTGGTCTGGGTAGCAGGGAACGGCGTTGCTTCGGCCCTCCCATTCCTTAGTTCAATTGGGTCTTCAGGATTGTGGCCCCCCCCCTTCATATCAGAGGCAGTGTTTCCTCACCCCCCCTTTTCTCCTCGCATTGTTTGACAGGGGGGAAATTGTATGAGCGAGGGCAGGTGGAGGGTCTGAGGAGGCCCCCCCTTCATCTCTGGAGGCAGCGTTTCCCCCCCCCCCTCTTCCTTGCATTGTTGGGCAAAGAGGGGGAAGTTGTGTGAGTGGGGGCAGGCGGAGGGTCTGAGGAGACTCCCCCCCCCCAGCATTTCTGGGGGTAGTTGAGGCCCCAGTGCCGGGCAGAGAGTAAGGGGGGGAGCAGCCCAATTGCAACCCCCCAACATTTCCAGGGGCTGTTGAGGCCCCAGTGCACAGGGACAGAGTTAGGGGTGGAACAGCCTAATTGGCACACCTCCCTCTCACCCCCAGATTTGTTGGTGGCTTGGTAGGTCCCACCTTGGCAGGACAAGAGGTATAGGGTGGGCAGGCTAGAGCGGGGAAAGGCACGAGGTTTTTTCCCGGTGACTGGCCGAGCGGCCTGGGTGAGTCCTACCCTAATAGGCAGAGTTGCCTGGGTGAGTTTTAACCAAGTGAAGTGCTGCAGAAAGGGGTCCTCAAGGAATCACCGACTGGCAGGATGGGCAGGACAAAAACTAAAAAATCCAAGAAGAACCCAAGGCAGACGAGCGAGGAGCAGCAGGAGAGGCCGCTGAATGACGAGGAGCAGGTACAGGGCCAAGGGAGTGTCAGGGCAGTTGTGGAGGGGGAATCTGCCCCTTTGGTGCTTGGGGCCATGCAGGATCGGCTGGCTGGCTGTGAGGCGCTGATGCGGGCATGGCTGCAGGACAGGCGGGCACATTGGGAGCTGCCGGAGGTGTAGGATTGGGGTCTGGAACAATGGGTCTGGGAGGATGGCCATGCGGGGTTGCATCACAGGGAAACATGGCTCCTGGGCCTGCTGGGGGCCAGGTGTGGACAGGAGGAGAGGGTTTGTCCAACTCACAGACTCAATCTGCTCTCAGATACAGTGCCGTGTCTGCTCAAGGGTTTGGGGGCATGGGCAGTCAGATGGGGCCAGCATGATTCGCTGGGGCAGGGGTGCCCTCGACGAGTGTGGGGTCCCCTTTGCAGGTACCTGCAGGTCAGGGTGGATTTCATCCCCAAGTGGTGGGTGGGGTCACCCAACAAGTGGGGGGTCTGGCCCATCATGGGCATGATGAGATGGTATATGGAGGGAGGGGGAGTAGTGTTCGGCCTGATCCCATGCGCCCCCAAGAGGTGGGGGGGTTTGGGAGTGGGGGGCCACGCTTCCCTTTTTTCCAGTCACCGGGGCGTGGGGTGCCTCAGAGCTCCTTCCCCTTGGTGTTTGGAGCAACCCAGCCTTTCCCCCGAGGGTAGTCGTGGGGTCTCTCAGCGGTTGGGGGTTTTCCTATAGGAGGAGTTTTCCCCCAAGGTGGGCAAGGAGGAGGGGCAGAATGGTCAGATTCCATTGATGCCTGCTCCTTCGCTGCAGGAAGATGAGGTTTCTCTGTCCAGGCATAGGGGGAGGCGGGCTGCTGGCCCACTGGTCAGATATAGAGTGGAGTCCCCTCTGCTCCAGATGGCCAGGAGAAGTGACCAGGTGTCAGGTGACCCCGAGGAGTTGCTGGGCAGGGTGCCATTGCCGCTGCTGCCGGCAGGCAATGCAGCAGGGGGTGGGATCTCTTCCTTCTGCCAGTAGGCTGGAGCAGCAGGAAGCAGGGGGCTCCGGTGAGGACACAATGGCGCCGGGGGTGCAAGAAGCCTTGCAGAGAATCGCTTCCTTGGAGAGGGGATTGCACGCGATGGCGCAGATGTACCAATCATCCCCTTTAACACTGGGCACCACGTAGGCAGGTATGTGGTCATGGGGGTGAATGGTGGAGCTGGGGGTCTCCCGGTTACGGCCCAGGTGGGATTAGGATTAGGGAGAATTATGGGGGGACCATGGTCCCAGGGCTTGGGAGCCCATGGTATGGCTGTGGGACCGGGACTTGTGGGAACCATGTCAAACCCAGCAGCAGGGGTGACAAGTGGTCAGGAAGGAAGGAGTGGGGTGGAGACCCCCTGACTCTGGTGGAATGGGGGTTGGTTTCCTGCTCCCAGGCTCCAGTGTTTACCTCCCATGGTGGGTAGTGGAGCCAGGTCAGCAGCTGGTCCCTATGGGAATCAGGCTTTGCAGGTGTGGGCTCAGCCCTCACTGGGGTGGGCTGGTGATGTGCAGTGGGTACAGCCCCCGCCCCCACTAGGGGGAGGGTACGGGAATGTATCCACCCCATTGGGCGCTCATTTGTCGCAGACAGCAAGGGAAAAGATATGGAAGGGGGAGTATTTGGATATTTTTTCCCTGTTGTTCACGGATCTGTTGCCAGATGCATCAGAAAAGGACAAAGAGAAGGACAAGGAAAAATTTAGGCGGCTGAAGGTCGACCACAATTGGGCCAATTGGACCTTGGCCTTTGCGATTTATCAAGGGGTCATGACGCAGGCCTACCCGGACAGGGATTATGCCTTGAAGAAATATGCCGACATTATTCAGCGTGCTTATGATACAGGTCCTTCGGGGGCTTGGCTTAGGTATGACGAAGCGTTTAGACATAGGGCGGCTTATATGCCAGGGCTTCGTTGGGATGTTCACGCTATTGACCTATGGCTGGATAGCATCACGGGTACTGCTTACGGGACTAGGATGGACACTGGGCATGTATTAACAAAAGGGGGGTGGCACCATCCAACGACCCCTTTTGGAGCGAGGGCCACGGCGCCGGTGTGCTATGAATTCGCCCGCAATGGGAAGTGCAGGTTTAGACATGCATGTGGGATATGTGGAGGAAACCATGCCACATCGGCCTGTGCGAAGGGATGGCCAGGAGGGAGTAAGCCTCGTGCTGGATTCCGCCCCCAGGGAAAAGGGGGGCAAGGGTGGCCCCAAGGGAGTAATGTACAAAAGGGGCCCAACCCCGGTCAGAGTGGATAGGTTGGAGAGAGCATTACGATCCCACCCAGATAGAGCGGAGGTGTTGTATATAGTTAATGGGTTTCATTATGGGTTTAAAATACTGGCAGGAAAGGTTGATCTAGGTAACATCCCCCGAAATTTAAAGTCCATTGCGGGTATGGAATAGATCCTTAAGGAAAAAGTGAACAAGGAGGTGAGAGAAGGCAGGGTGGTAGGTCCTTTTACTTCCCCCCCATTGGAGGAATTCATTGTGTCTCTGTTGGGCCTCGTGCCAAAAAAGGCGGCCGGAGAGTTTAGGATGATTCATCATCTGTCCTACCCACTGGGGAAGTCGGTGAACGATGCAATTCCTGGGGAATTGACATCGGTGCACTATGTTCCATTTGATGATGCTGAACGGGCGGTGAAGGGAGCCAGCAGGGGAGCACTGCTCGGGAAGTGCGACATTAAGTCGGCCTTCCGGTTGCTCCCTGTGCACCCGGACAGCTTCCATCTGTTGGGTTTTCATGTGGAGGGTTGGTTTTACTTTGATCGGGCCATGCCTATGGGTTGCTCTATTTCTTGCTCTGCCTTCGAGCATTTTAGCTCACTGGTAGAGTGGGTGGTAGAGCAAAGGGCAGCAGGAGGTGTGGTCAGGAAATACCTCGATGATTTCCTATTCATCGGTCGTCCAGGGACACCTGAGTGTCGCGAGTTAATGGAGACATTCGTGATGGTAGTGGAGGACTTAGGTATTCCATTGGCCCTGAGAAAACGGAAGGGCCGGTAACGACCCTGATATACTTGGGCATCAAAATGGACACGATCCAGGGCCTCTTGCATCTCCCACAGTCTAAGCTAGTAGTGCTTAAGGCAAAGGTAGAGGCAGCACTGGCAGCATCAAAGATCATGGTGAGGGAGTTACAATCTCTGGTGGGTAGCCTGAGCTTTGCATGCCGAGTGGTGATGCCAGGCAGGGCTTTTTTGTCGTGCCTTTACGGGAAGCTTAGAGAGGATCTGAAGCCGCATTACCACATAAGACTGACGCGGGACATGAAGGAGGATTTGCAGACATGGACAGAATTTTTAGAAGGGTATAACGGGGCAAGTTTTTGGAGAGAGGACCTCTTGCTGGAAGCTGAGCTGAAGGTACATTCAGATGCGGCTGGTGGGTATGGATTCGGGGTTTTCTTTTGACAACGGTGGTGCGCAGCCCCATGGTTCCAGGAGTGGCAGGAGACTGGGGTGGCACGAGATCTCACCTTTCTAGAACTTTTCCCGTTAGTGGTGGTGGTGTTGCTATGGGGAGAGGAGTTGGCGAATAGCGCCGTGATTTTCTGGTGTGACAATATGGCAGTTGTCCATGTGATCAACTCCATGTCGTCATGTTCCCCAAGGGTGATGAGGCTAGTTAGGGCATTTGTACAGGAGTGCTTGCAGCACAACATATTGTTTGTGGCCAAGCATGTTCCGTGGGTGAATAACAGCGCAGCCGATGCCCTTTCTCACTTCTAGATGGAGCAATTTCACTCCTTGGTCCCTGGAGCCTGAGCAACACCGTACCCCACACCCCCGCAGGCACTGTGGTGCCTTGGATCTTAGAACTGTACAAGATCATCCAGGGATCCTTGGCGGTGTGGACGCAGGCTTCATATCAGAGGGCGTTCAAGGAGTTCCAACAGTTTAGGTTGCAACAAGGTTGGGTATTGCTGTTTCCCATTATAGAGGGGCAGATGTTGCAATTTGCCATGTCCCTCAGGAGGGCCGGTGCTGCGGTGGGAACCATAGCTAGTAAACTATCTGCCCTGGGATTTGTCAGTCGCTTGGCGGGGCACCCTCCCCTGGATCAGGGTTTCTTTGCTCGCCGAATGCTGCAGGGTTGGGCTAGGGAGACTCCCAGGGAGCCGGACACCAGGAAGCCTATCACCCCCTCGTTGTTGGTGAGGTTGTGTTCCGCCCTTCCGGCAGTGTGCTTCGACGGATTTGAGGTAGTTTTGTTTGGGGCCTTGTTTAAAATAGCGTTTTTTGGGGTATTCAGAGTTAGCAAGCGGAATCCTGTAGGGACACTACTAATAGAGCTCTGTCCATTGATGATGTTCAGGAGATTGGGGGCAGGCTGACGATTCGACTGAGGCGGTCCAAAACTGACCAGCGGGGCCGTGGCCGTGTGGTTCACCTGAATCAGGTGGGGGCACCCAAACTTTGTCCAGTAAGGGCATATCGGGATTACAAAGGTAGCCGACCTGCAGTGGGAAGGCCGCTGTTCCAACACAGGAACAGGAGTCTAGTGACTCGTCAGCAATTCACGGGAGTGATGAGAAGGGCACTGGGATATTTAAGAATTCCACCTCTCAATTATGGGTCCTACTTATTTAGGATTGGGGCAGCTTCATTTGCAGCTCAAGCAGGTTGTTCAGAACAACAGATCAGAGAGGTAGGGCGTTGGCAGTCCCGGGTGTACAAGTCTTATGTGCGCAGTGTCTCACAGTAACATGTTAATTTTGTTATGCACCCAGGTACCAGGCGGCATCCCCGTAGAGCGACCATTTGGATTATCGGCCACAGCCTGGTGCGATGGGTGGGAAAGGCAGCTGCACAGTCTTCTTGGGGAAGCCAGCTGGGAATGTCTGCGCGAGCCGTAATTCAATGGATGGGACGCAGCGGAATGCGGTGGCACCAGCTGCTCCCCACCTGCAGGGTCAACATGAGAGGGGCTACGCCAGATGTAGTGGTAATCCATCTGGGGGAAAATGATTTGACTGGGAACACGGGATTAGGTTTAATTATTAAAGTTAAATTGGACATTATGGAGGTGGAGAGAATATTCCCCGGGGTGGTGGTAGTGTGGACTGACTGGGTGGCTCGTTTGCGCTGGGACAAAGCTATCCACCCTTGGAAAGTGGATAGAGCCTGGCGGAAGGTAAACAGGGAGATTGGGAGGTGGATCACCCTTCAGGGTGGGCACCGAGTGTCCCATGTGGGGATTACCCACAGAACCCCCGAGAACTTTTGAGATGATGGGGTTCACCTATCCGAAGTGGGGAATGACTTAAGAGGGATTGTGCAGGGTGGGGTCCGGGCCCATCCACAGTAAATGGTGGTGGCCCCTTTGTGGTAGGGATCCAGTGCTGTTGTAAGTTGGTAATAATATGTAGTAAATGAGGCATCTCCCTAAGAGATGTGAAGGGAACACCTGGGGCATAGTCTGGGCGCGGCCAGCCACAGGGTTAACCTCCCAAGGTGAGTTGCTGGCAAAGGCGGGAAGGAATATGAGCGGTCCCCAAGCTGGCGGTAACTTAAATCCTTGGCTCGGGTCCGGAAGGACCTTGTCCCCTCTGGAGGCGGCCGTTAGCCAACGATGGAGGGGAGACGTTTGAGTTGGGTAATAAAGGGGGGTTATGGAGGGTACATCCAAGCCTCCCCTTTGTTGGGGTTGTTAAGTACCCGTTTATAAAAGTTAGCATTGGACCTGAATTGCCTGAGGGCAATTACCCCTGCCATGCCTAATTCCAATTTGAATAAAGAATGCGCTGCGGCCTTTCAAACCCAATATGTTGTCCTTGCTTTATTCCGGATGCGCCGACAGAGGGTTATTATTATACAACACTCTCTGTGGCTTTGCAAGATACATTTTTACATTGTCTGAAAGCACCCCATTGGGTTACTGTCTCAGCAAGGATGATCAGTGTTCTCCCCCTTGACTTCTCATCTGATTGATTGCCTGGTTAATTGTTTCCAAACAAAAATGTTGCTTCTCTTCTGACATGCTGCCTGCTTCCATATTAAACAAACAATCTAACGAACCACAGATGGTACCTGTAACATCAGTCCAGAAGTTAGAACTGTTTTTTTCTTTGCCTGCACAAGACACCTTCTTGCCAAAATCTAACTGTAAACTTTTTGCATTTCCCGCATTGCCCACAGTAGCAATGACATTTTTATTCCATAGCATTTCCTGGGTAATTAATGCCTTGCTAATGTAAATAGCCTGAGGCTATGCTGTGGGCCACCAACTGTCCAGCCAGTCATCACTCTCTGTTAAATGCCATTTGCTTCTATCATTATTTTTAAAATGTGCATTGCTAGCTTGCCTAGTTGTATGTACCTATAGTACATAGTGGCCAGCTTGCTTCATAACAGGCATGAGATCTGTGGCAACACTTGGGTCAAAGATTACAACTTAATAAACGGTCCAACCTTGTGTTAGCGCGCACATGCAGCTGCTGAAACGAAGTAACCAAAATGATGAAGTCACTGAACCCAAAATAAAGCTAAGGATGAAATGAATGAAGTAACTGAAATGGAATAGCTGAAAAAACAGATATGCAAATACCTGTTTCGTTTGTGGATATTATTTGGATAGCTATCCAAAAATGCAGATAGTATCAGTGAATAAAACCTGCTATTTGCTTCAGCTGTAATTTCCACACTCCTCAGCCAGGGCAGAGAATCAGGAAGTGGCCTTGGGATTTCAACAATCCCAGCTAGGGTGGCCACTTTGCAGGCTTTCAGAACGCACCTCTTCAAAGCCCCACATCTCCAGCCGCTGCCAAGAACGGGCAGCACGCCACTTCTGGTAGCGCGGGGAGCGTGTACACATGCCCTGTGTGGCTTTCATCTGAACGCGGGGCTCAGGAGGCACTTCTAAGCTCCTCATTTAAAAGTGGCCTTAGTTTCTTGTCATTCCATCATCTCCCCATTGTCCCCTCAAGTTCTTTTCCTGTGAAGCAACTAGAAAAATGGNAGGAGAGGGTGGACACTTTCTCCAGGATGGTGACCTGGTGGGGAGGAGAGCACGGAAGGGCCCACACAGCTCTCAAAGCTTTTCAGGGTACTGAGAATGGCTCTTGTGTCCATGTGCTGGCAAGGCCCGATAAAGTTTTACGGGGGCCAGGACTGGGGGGCACGCTGGGGAGTGGGACCCCTTGGTAGTTCTGTTCTACAATAGACTATCTTTCTGCTAAACAGCTGATCGGCAACACTAGCCATGTCCATCCAAGCCCTCATCCAGCTCAATTCAGTCCTGATTTAGGAGCTGGCAGAGCAACAGTGGAGGCTGGACTGTGCCCTGGCATGAGAAGAGATGCCACAGCTGTTCCCTGGAGAGCCCAGGCACAAATTAAGCCCTGGTGATAAACTGCTGTGCAGATGAATCTATAAAACAAGCGGCTGCTATCTTTTGTTCTCTGAAATAAAGAGCTGCCCTCTGTAGGAGCAAACAATCTACCATCTAAATACTCACCCTTTCCTAGTATTGTTCTGCTTTGTAAATAAATGGGGAAACCCTAGGCTGGCGGGTGTTGGATCTACTTACTGTTTGGGGATAACATTAGCATTCCCACGAGTGGAGTGGGAAATCCCAGCAAGAACCGCAGGTAATACAATGCCATGACTACCAAACCCTGGGAGGCTCTGACCCTCCACTGCCAACACAGAGAAGAAAAGAGCTATTCTAAACCCCCTGAGATAATGCTGCTATCGAACCATAGGCAGGAGACACAGCATTGTCGCTTTTTCCTTGTAATAAGGGCAGGCAAATGATTGGATGTAATTGCCAAAGCCTTTTTAATTGGAGATTTAGGGCTTTTTATTGTTTGTATGGTGCTTGCAAAGGGAAATCCCTGTACAGAAGAGTTTAAAGTAAGACTGGGAAGTATAAGATGAGGCAAGACTCCCCTTTAGGCTCCAGAGATGTATCCAGGGCTGGATGACTGCTGTCTGCCACTGCTCCTCTTACCCTCTACCAGCAGCTCTTGCTTTCTGCTGAATTCAATTTCTCAGTGCTCTTTTATTTCATTGCTTTTCTTAGACAGGGATACATGGGGCAGCCAAAAACATGGAACACAATAAATGTCTGGTCAATGACTCCACCCTGACCCTGAGCATTGGTAGGGCTAGTTACCATAGAGACTAGGGAACTCTGAGATGTCACTCTAGTTTCTGTAGGCATGGTTATTCACAGGTGTGTCTTGAATCGCATTGTACTTTACAGTTTCCTAGAAGGGCTTTGTGCTTGTCAGTTTCACTTGCAGTGTCACTTTCTTTAATGGGGGAACTTTGTGTTTGTCAGTTTCACTTGCGGGACTTGCAGGCTATTCATTCCTACTTATTCTGCCACCCAATGGGCTTCCTTTGGTGGTCAGAGTCCATCTGGTGGCAACACACATATTACAGGGTGACAGCGAAACCACAAAGCAGCACACATGGTTGCTCAAGCTGCTCCATCTTGGGATGACATCACAGGTCCAGTAGTACTACAGAGCACATTTCTCCTGTGGATACCACAATGGGTGTAAACAGATGGATGCAAAGGCTGCCTGTCCCCAGAGCTGCTCTGGAGGTACAGCCCCATGTCCGCCTGCTTGCAGCCATGCTTAAGTTGACTTTAGACTAACATGGCGGTTTCCCCAGTCCACAGTCGGCTTGTGCAATGCCCCCACCCCCATGCACCATAGAGTTGTGGGCGATCGCCTGATGCTCTAGACTGCCCCTCAACTCCATGGCATTGCCTGGGGCAACAGCTGGTGGAAAGTGGAGCTGCAGTGTGGGTTTACTCAGCAAATAGACAGCAGCTTGGGTTTGGCTGTCCCAGTGCTCCGGGATATTCCTGGCAGCGCACATCTGCCAGGAGTGCTTTTAGACAGACAGGCCAACCTGGGGGTGAAGCGGGCTGGCACGGACAGAACCGAAGCTGCCATCCGTCTAAAAGCACCCAATGTGTAGAGGCACCCATTGTCCTGTACCGATACAGCTCTGATGACACAAAGTACCCAATGGGATCCTCTCCTGCAAGGGCACTTGGCCCGCCTTTATAGGCGGCCATTAGGGTCCTTTGGCGAGCTCCCTAGGAGGAATGGAGCTCAGGACGTTGAAAGGCTGCAGCCTTTGACCCAGGCGGCGCAGGCAGCGCCGCTGTGGGGAACGCTGGAGCGTGAATGCCAGGTCGCGGCGAGGATCCCTCGGTGGCCCAGAGGTAATCTGCCCAGCAACGGGCAGGCAGCCAATTAGGTGCGAGCAGGAGGCCCCGCCTCTTGCGCGGTGCCTTCCCGCCTGCTGAAGCATTCGGCGCCATTACGAGCACCATTGGAGAGCTGCAAGCTGTCTCTCTCGTGAGTTTTGAGGTCTGTAGGCTTCAGGAAAGCTTTCACTGGCAAGTTGAGGGGTTTGTGGAGGTGGCCGTCAGGGATTAGGTTGGGTGGTCTGGGTAGCAGGGAACGGCGTTGCTTCGGCCCTCCCATTCCTTAGTTCAATTG
>QEPC01015718.1:23477-57722 GCA_003113815.1 Sphenodon punctatus | reverse complement strand
TGTACACAGCCTCCCCTCCCCAGGCAGAGAATGTACACTCACTGCCCAGGCTCCGCTCTCTCTCTCTCACTTGCTGAGTTGCTTGCTGAGTTATTCAGCACTCAACACCTCTGCTGAGCCATCTGGCTGTCTGACTCCTCTCCTCTGCTCCAGTTTTTGGGGGCTGGCTGCGGCTACGGCTGCGGCTGCAGCTGCTACACCCCACCAACCAAGCTCACGGACAAGGCATCAGAGGCAGCCAGTGTGCCTGGCTGCAGTCTGCAAGCTCAACTGCCCTGCCTGCCTCATGAGTCATATGTACTGCTGCTGCCACTGCTTTTACCTTCCTCCTGCATAGATGCAGCCTGAACAGTAGTAGTAATAGGGTGCCCTTGTCATCAAACGGATTGTTATCAGTTTGACAAGTCACGTGGGGGGCTATGTCACCAGAAGTCCCACCCTCCCCACCTGTTCCCTGGGCTGGAAGTCACACCTTTGGGCTGAAGAGACTTTTGGAAGGGCCGCAGTCACTACCACCCATGAATGGCCCACCAATGCACCATGTCCTTTGGCTGCCGCCTTCAGGGCAGCTATTTCTCTTTATAGTACCTGAGACAGGGGAAGTAAGAAGCTACAGGTGTAGGGAATCCAGCAGGCTGAGCAAACCAAACACCCTCCCCTCTTCCCAGCAAAGCCAAAGCATTAGGCAATCCACCCACAGCTCAATGGTGTGAGGGAGGGTGGCGTTGCATGGGTGGACCACAGGCTGCGGCAGCTGCTGGGTTCATGTAAATCCAGCGCTGGCAGGACTGCACGTGCGGACACAGGGCTGGCCACCACTAGGGCAAGTCCGGGGGTGGCTAGCCCTGGGTCCATCTAAAGACACCCTTTGTCTAACCTGTATTGAAATTTCTTTTAAAAGCTTGGGGCCAAAACATGCTGACCCTAGCTCACAGAAGTGTCCCCACGCAGGGTTTATTCTCAGTGAGTAAGTTTAGAAAAATTTTGCTCCTAAGGCATGAATGGACCATACTTTCCTTTTGAATGGTCTAATGTACGTACTCCTGATAAAATTACCGCCAGAGCTCAGCTGAGCGATCGGCTGTAATAATAGGCTGCTACTTCCCATCCGTTAGACAGTAGTGTTTTCTTCTGAAACGATACAAGCCCATAATCTCTTCCCTTCATGCTGGTGTCACTTATTAGGTCTTAGTGAGGCTGCAGTGACATTGATGTAAGAAACTGTAGCTGCAGGTGCAGCTTCTAGAGTTTGAGAGAGAGAGGCAAGCCATTGACTGCTGCACGTGGGACTTTGTGCTTCTGTCAGGCTGGGCTGGTTACCCTTTCAGTGATAATTGCAGGGTTCATGAACATAATGAACCCCTAAATTATAGTTTAACACTTGATGAAAATTAAGGCCGAAAAGGTCCCCAGAGGTAGCATGTCTCACATGTGTTCTTATTTCAAAGGATTTCAACTGTAATTTCTACTTGGCACTTAAAATTCTTTTCCTTTTTAAACTGTTGCAATGAGCTCATGGAGTTGGTGGCTGCTGCTAATTGCTTTTTGACAGCTGCCTTGTGAGCAGCAAATAATAGCTAAGAGGTCAAGACAAACTATATGGAGGGAGAACCAGCCTTGTCTCCTGCATATTGTTTTTTTTCAAATTTTTTATTAAGCGTGACCTTGGTCAATGCTTGGCTATGCAGCCCACTAAAAATCCATACATTGATCTAATACAGTCGAAATATAAAACAAAACTTCAACAAGGCAAAATCAACACAAAAATGGCAACCATATGTCCAATAATATTATAATAACTAAATATCCCAATGCATCCAATAGATGTAAACAACCAGGACTACAAAATAATTAAGCTCAATTTAAATTCATTTAATACAGATAAATGACTAGATTACGCACTACCAGACAGAAATTGGTAATTAAGGAACCCTTGCTGCAAATTCATGGCTGGAGTAAGAAAATTCATAATATTCAGGGTATTCTCCTCTGCATAATCAGACAGAGCCATTTGGAGAAAAAGATCAGAGCCACCAGAATACTTTGCCAAAAAGGCACGCAAGAATTTTGCTCTTAGACGGCATCTTAATAAGATGTGATCAGAGGTCTCGACTTCTGAATTATCATAGGGACATAACCGGTGCTGAAAAGGGATCCCACTATAGCGGCCCTGCAGAAGTTGAGTAGGGAGGGCATTGCATCTAGCCGCCAAAAATAGGCTCTTCCCCCTAGGGGCACCAGAAAAGGACAAGAATTTAGCCATGGAGAAATTTCTCCTGGGTAGCAATAAAAACATACCAAATGCGGGGAGGCTCTAACCCTCGCAGCCTCCTCCTGATGAGAGATATCAGTCCACCTTTGGTGCAACTCTGGGCGATTTTAGATGTGATGAGGTGAAATTCACCACAGTGAATTTCACCCTGATGTCAATTGCTTCATCGCAGGCCGTGGTGAGCTGCGCTGCCCCAACAGATGTGACAAGGGCTGCACCACCGCCCGGGGGAAACCAGAGTGAACCCAGACCGGGGGAACCCAACAGACGTGACGCGGTGCCGAGAACCGCAGTGGGAGTCCCACAAGGCAACGGGGTTACACGGACGCAAACAGGGCTGCCTGAGGACAAATGAAGCCAAAGACAGCAGGGGGTCCCGCCCAGGGAAGGGAAACATGAAGGGAGGTGGTGGAGGGAGCAGCAATATGAGCATCGCTCACAAACAGCAGCCGCACAGAAGGCGCACGCACTTCAAAACAAGAAGCACATACAAACACACACACACGAAGCAGCACACATGCACAACAAAGAGGAGTGGAGCATGGGGACAGAGGGAGGCACACACCAGGGGGGGCAGGAAACTCCCTGGCCGGTCGGGCGCATGGGAATTGGGGGAGGGACAAGGGGCCGGCATGACCAGCCCACCAGGAGGGGGAGGGGGCAGGAGTCCAGACACCAAGGGGAAGGGGGACCTAGCAGCCCAAGGACACAGGAGGCAACACAAGGCACAGTGAAGCACAAAGGGTGTTTATTGAGGACACAAGCAGCACCGGCCAGACGCAGTGACAGACAGCGTGGGAGCATGCGGGGCCAGGGCGTGTGGGACGGGGCAGCAGGTCCCAGGTGAGAGGGTGACAGGCAGGCGGGCAGAACTGGGCCACAAGGGGTCCAGCCATTCCAAAGAGGCAGCAGGTGTTGGCGCGAGCACCCAGGCCACAGGCGGAAGGAAGGTGCTGAGGAGGCAGATGGCTGTCAGATGGGCCCGGAGCACCTGACACCTGGCTGCAGGGGCTCCCATTGGGGGCGGGGGTGGCAACGACAGCAGGTGCACATAGTGGGACCATTGCCACAGCCCCCCGCGCCCGGCCATGTTCCCGTTCACATATTTCAAACATACAAAACCTCTGGGCCACATCATAATAGCTGCATGCTATTAACAATACCTGATCACACAAGCACGTTTGTATTTAGTAAAAAATAGCATGTGAGGAGCCACTCGAAGAAGACCTTGTAAATAAGGTTCTTTGAGATGGCTCCGAACATTCTCACATATACCCACCCTTCCAGCCTCGCATAGAATTTTTCCCTCTGTTTCTAGAAAGGGTTGGAAGGAACTGTCATTCTGAGGGGGAGAGCACTTTTTATACTAGAGGAGCTCAAGACCATCATGTGGCTATTATTTGAACAGGGCGAGCATGCACAACCCAGTCGTGAGAATTTTGGGAGCCATCTCGAAGAACCTTCATTACAAGACAACAACTTTCTGATCAGCACATGGGGAGGAGCTGTTTGTAAACAAACAGCCTTATCTCCCAGTCCGATCACTGCTGCTGCTACTGCACCTCCTCCTCGCCCTCTCGCTCCATCCTCCGCTCTGGTTCCTCCTACCTCCCCTCCATTGACTGCTCTGCCACGTTCCTCTACTGCTGCCTGCCCTTTATATCTCTCTCCATGTGCCACTTGTTGTTGGTTGCCTGGCAGGCACTGCGTGCTGTCACCACTGCCCATGGTCATTTCCTTCCACCATGGCTGGGGTTTTCCCTTCAGACATTACGTTTCCTTCACCCCTGCCGTGGTGAACATTCACCACACTTCTGGACTTCCTCCCATCCTGACCTCATGAAGCGTGGTTAGGTTCACCCCTGCCCATGTTTGACTGTGGTGAACATCTGGATGCGAGCAAACAGACGTGCACGACTCTTTCACCACCTCCCACATTTGACTGAGGTTGACTGTGGTGAATTCCACAAGCGTAACGTCTGAAATCACCCTCTGACTCTGCAGCTTGAACACCCCTCCCAAGCAGATAGTCTCTGGGGAGGCCCAACTTAAACAAGTGGGCTTCTATTTTCTGATGCCACTGACTACTGTACGAATCTGCCTTCAAAAAGTCCAGAAGGCCTCTTCCAATAGATCTGACTACTTTGTTCCAGAACGAAAATACACAAGCCCAGGCCATGGAATTCCAACTCCTTTCCCCCAGTTCTAACCGTACAGCCACCAAGGGCGTGCCCTTAGGAACATGACCCAATGCGTACAAAAACCTGGATGGTTCAGGTTCAAAAACCTAATGTCCAGGTTTTCCCGCACCAAGGGGAGGCCAAAGCTCGGCACCAAAAAGAAATTGGGACTGCACCTTAGAACTGAAAACATCGAAAGCAAGTTTAATCTCGAGTCTCCCAGATCTAACAAAGAATCTGCGAATAGCGAAAGCACTGCCTCTTCCAGCTGCGATGGCTCATTTATAATGTTCTTTCCACATGCCGTTATAGTAAAAATAAATCCCCAAATATTTGAAAAGCTTAACCTGTTCAAGTGAACAGTCGTCAATAACCCAATTGTACTGCTTAATAGACCATGACTTGGAAAAAACCAAGACTTTAGACTTGGAATAATTGATCTTAAGACAGTTGGCAGCACAGTCTGATGAGAAAGCTGCCAACTGCCTCTTCAAGCCTATAGGGGTTTGTGATAGCAGAACAAGATCATCAGCATACAACAGGGCACCTATAAAATGTGAGGCAAGCTTAGGTGGAAAAAAACGAGGCTGGGCCAAAAGTGGTACAATATAATTCATGAACAGATTGAATAAGGCCGGGGCCAAGACACAACCTTGCCTTACCCTGGACTTAACCTCAACCTCCTCGGAAACTGCACCACTTAGATCTAATTTGACTACCAAGTTGGAATCAGCAAGCAAATTATGTACCAAGGCCAGAAGTTTCCTATCAATTGGGTATGATTCTAATTTGGCCCACAATAAATTCCTATTAATGGTATCAAATGCAGCTTTCAGATCAAGAAATGCTGCATAGAGATATCCATTAGAGGCCAAATACTTGTCGATTAAATGGGACAGGACTAAACAATGATCGATTACTGACCTGCCCCTTTGGAACCCTGCCTGCTCCGGGTGGATGATGTTATGCTCCTCTGTCCAAGCCACGAGCTTGCCCAGAAGAAATTTGGCATAAACCTTGCCAATATAACTGGGCAGGCTGATGGGCCGAAAGTTGGCAGGATCCAAACGAGAGCCTTTCTTGCAAATAGGGATGATAACAGCACGTCTGCAAATAACAGGAATATGGCCGGAATCGTTAATAGAAGTGAAAAGGGCAGCAAGAACTGGAGCCCACCACAAGAAATGAGCTTTCAAAAAATCTATAGAAATTAAATCCCAGTCTGGAGCCTTCCTGTTCTTAAAGGTGCTTACTAAGGAAACGATTTCTGAGGCAGCAACTGGAGGCCAGGGTGGAAAATTATCCCAGCAGATAGAAGGACCCTCTTGGCTACTGCCAAGCCTTAAATCAGCATAAAGCTTCCTAAAATGATTTTCCCACACCAAGGAAGTAATAACAGGGAAAACTCTAACACAATGACTCCCAATACCCGTATGGACAAGATTCCAAAAACGCCTAGCGTCAGAGCTCCTAGCTGCCCCTAACAATAGGTTCCACTGGCTCTTAAGATGACTGACTGTCTAATTCTTAATAAGGTCCTTATAGGCCTTCCTTGCTTGAAAATATGCTTCAGGAAGTACCTGGCACCTATTTTGGCGATAGGATCTGTACATTGCTCTAACCTCCCTCCTAGCCTTCCTACACTCATAATCATACCACGCCTGACTGCATGGTCTATTAGAGCAAGGAGGTTTTGGGGAGGGAGCCAAATCTAAAAAAACCTGTCAAAGCAACAATCTAAATTGATCAAAAGCCCTGACCTTGTCCTTATCCGGGGCCGATCCTATAATCTCGGAGTATAGGAGGGTCAGATCTTCCATCCCGAATCTCTCTAAAAGGGGTAATGCAGGAATCTTGGACCAAGGGACTTATGTGTGCCTACTTGAGCCAGAACTAACTGACACACCCACTAACTGACAGGACAAAGTCACTGGAAGCAAATCAAGAGTCAAAAGGAGGGGAAGAGGATCGCTATGTAAGTGCTGTCCTATACAAAAGTCACCCACAAATTCCAGGGCATTGACTGAGACTAAACAATAGTCCACCACACTAGCTCCATTATGTCCCCAATGGGGCAAATCCTAAAGCAAGCCCCATTAAGATTAATAAATTACACTGAAGAGCCAGGGTTACAAGCTCGTTACCCGAAGAGTTTACCATCTCATCCTTAGAGTGCCTTGAATTTAAGGGAAAAGGTAAGGAGTGTTCAAGTGTTCAGAGAGTTCACGATAGGGGGACAAAGCCTCATTGTCCTTACCTAACCTGGCATTGAAATCACCTGCAACAATCAGCAGACTTCCAGGGAACTTGTCTCTTACCTCCCATAGTCATTCAGTCAAGGTGGACCAAGACCATGGATCATAGTATCTAGAATTAAGAGGCGGAACATTATTATTATTATTATTATTATTAAACATTTATAAAGCGCCAGTAACAACCTGGCGCTGTACAGAACATATAATCAGCTGCGGTCCCTACCTGTGGCTTACAATCTAAAAGACAAGGAGGGGGAGACAAGGAGAGGGGACAGCGGGAGAGACATGGGAGAAGACAAACAAACATTCAGGCGGATGCGAAGTCTCAGGCGCGTGTACTTGGCTTGGTTACAAGGTGGTCGGTAGCAGCCGTCAGCAGGGGAGGGCCGACAGTAAGAGCAAGGGGAAAGACTAGAGGAACATATATTGTTAAGAACAGAACTGACCGGGCCTGATTTCCCACAACAACACCTATGGCACAAGGAGAAAGTTTAATTACCTCTATCACAGGAACCTGAAGCCCAGGGCCTACCAAGATCTCAAGGCCACCACTGGGGCAGCCCCGATATCTAGAGGGGACTGCTGAGAGGGAAAATGATCTAAATCCTATCAGCTTGGGAGGAAGCTCCAAAGACTGTACAGTCCAGGTTTCCTGTATAAGAACCAGGTGAAAATTACCTATAGTATTAAGAAAATCCGGATCCTTAACCCGAGCTAGCCACCCCTCCATGTTCCAGGAGCAAACCCTAAGCACACCTATGGCCAAGGAGCAAATATTTCATGAAGGGCCACTGCTGACAGAAGAATCCAAATCAGCCATAGCGACCGAAGGGACAGGTAGATCCAAAATACAAGCCAAACTATTGACATGGGGTTCCACAGAAACCTTTGAACTATAGGGCTCGACTAGGCCCAAAATCGAATCACACAATGGCTGTTCTTTAAGGATAGAAATTGGGCTCACCAGAACTGATTCGGGAGCCCTAGCCTCCTGAACCACACCAGGCAAAGGTTGCATACCTTGTGCCTCAGAAGTGGAAGCATGGAAAATGTCGTCAGGCAAAGGATGTGTGTGTGTGTGTGTGTGTGTGTGTGTGTAACACCACTTCCATAGTCAGTTGCTCTAGTCTAGCATTAATAGGGGCCCTCAAACTACTCTTCCTCAGCATAAGAGGGGATCGAACAGCCTCCGGGGAGGAAACTACTCTTCATTTTTATGGCAGTTTAGATTTGAGCTCCATCAGGTTCAAACCCGTCTTCAGTCCCTGGTTTTTAGGCAATAGGGGGGAGAAGGGCTACATCTTTATAGACCTCCCCTACATTAATTCCCCAAGAAAGAAAAAGATCCGGTTGCTCCAATATCCAGGCCGCTAGATTGGAGACACGGAAATACACTATGACCCGTTGGAGAAGCCTAGGTGCTGGAAGCACTTGAAAATGACTAATATGCCAGGTTGGGATATGCCGAGCAAAAATAATGGACAAATGCTGGAGTATTTCCTGTTTGGTAAACCACCCCAGGAACACTCCATTGTTTAGAGGTTGAATTTGAAAGGAAACTGCACCTTGTACAAGCTGTAGTCTGGCTGCTAATTTGCGAAAACCATCCCCAATTTTGTCAGCTGGAAAGCCTGCCCCCCTAGAGGGGGAGGAAGGAGGCCTTGAGGATGGGACCAAGTTAGATCTAAAAATGTCCCTAGACACCTCCCCCACCCTACCAGCCTTAAGATTCTCTATATAATCAGTCACACAGCACAATTGGGACTTCTGGGTTTGGAGAAGTGACATAATTTCTTCCAACTGAGCCAAAAGTTTCTTTACTAAATTTCCTATAAGGAAACACTGGTTCCCTAAAAGATCATACGCAGATGATCTTGTGTGATAGGAGAAAGACGAGTCATCGGGAAACCCCTCAGCCCCAGAGGATTTTGCAAAACAAGAGGCAGAAGGTACAGTCGAGGATTGAGCAAGAGGGGGTGGACTCCCAGCCTGAGACGAGGAAACAGAGCTTAATGCTCCAGATGTCAATTGTGTAAGGCATGGAGTCCTGCCTGACAAACCAGTCTTAGAATATATAAAAGAGTCCAATCTTTGTTGTTTGGATTTCGAAGAGTCTGAAGGAACAATATTAGTATGCCGCCTCCTTTTCCTAGTCATGGTGTCAAGCAGAACTGCAGGCACTGCAAACCAGCGGTACCACAGTGCAAGGTAACTCAAATAAACAAGAACCTTGCCCAAAATAGAACTGAAGTCCAAAGCCCCAGCAAGGGAGGTATCAAACAAACTATATATTTAGTGGCATTAGATGGCAAACAAAATCTAGGCGGCGTGCCCGCAGCCAGCACTTAAGTCCACGCGCACAAGGGCGCCCTTGCACATGCAACCCTTAGGCGCACGGCCCATGGCATGCGTCTTTGGCGCCGCCTTTGTGGAGGGGGCTGAAATAGCGGAACGCCGGGCATCAGAGCCTTGCCAGGTGCCGTGAATTCATCTCTCCTGCGCCGGCCAGGTGTCACTGCTCAGGGCTGTCAGCTCCCAAGGGAAAACGGCTCTGGCTAGGTCACAGCTTCCACCAGCACTGTCTTCCTGCCACACACTCCACTGGCCAAAAATCAGGACTCCAGGGCTAGCGCTACTCCCGGGCTCCCAAACACCCAACCTGTCAGTGAGAGGGCCCCAACTCGTCTACCTCCTTCCTGCATATTGTTTCCGTTTTAGACATTAGAAATGGACCTGCGCTGTTGAGAAAGGCCAATCAGCCTATTCATACTATTGGGCCACACACAGCCATTCGGATTCCAGCTGGTCTCAGTTGGGTTCCACAGTAGTACCTGCCAGCTCCAACAGCAGTTCAAGGCAGATGCAACTTTTTCAGGAAAGAGCTGCTGGGGTCAGATTTGATTTATTGGGTGGGTGCTCCTGGCCTCTGAGAAAAACTTGCTGCAGGTGACTGAGTCAGTTTCAACAATGTGGAATTGGGCCAAATTGGGTGCCCTCCCGGAATGGCTAAATACCAAGTTTTGGCCCTAATGGAGGGCTAGAAGGATAGCAGCATGTTCATGGAGGCCACTTTCATCTGTTACCAGGGAGGCAGGGAAACTTCCATGACTACAATCACGGCTCTGTTCTCATGGGAATTAGTGCACATGGGAATCTGCTATTCCGCTTTTATCCAGCAAGAACACTCACACATGACCAGGTCCCCCCCAGTGTGGTTTTTACCATGATGGGTGGTAACATGCGAACGTGGCCGGAGAGCCTTTATCTAGCCTGACTAGGGGAGAACCCAGAGCTACTATGGTATCCAAGGGAATGATCCCTTCCCCAAGCAGCCTGGTGCACTGAATCTTTCACCATCACCAGGGTATTGTTTTAAGTTGTTCTCTGGGGTGATAGTGCCCTTCTCTGTAGAATGGTTCAAACACGTGAGTGTGAAATGAGCCCCCAAAAGGAGCTGTAATTGTGACACATCCTGTAGGTCTCAGACAGGGAGAAAAACTTCTTGAATGTTCTCCTCCCTACCCTTCGTCAGGGGATGAGACCTCTGGTTGTTGGAGGCTGGAGGTGAATAGTGGGAAATTGATGATCACTCCGTTATGACCTGGTGTGCACTTCTCTGAAGCAAGTGAAGCTGGCCACCACTGGAAAGGGAATGAAGGGCTAGATGAACCATTGGTCTGACCCAGAATGGCATGCCTTATGGGCTTATCCTTGTCAAAATAAAGGCCTGCCACAATCTGGCTTTTTTGTTTGTTGGGGCAATGCAGGATGAGCAGAAGAAAGCATTGTCAGTGAACATATCTATAAACTCATTGTAAAGCACTTCAGTAATAGTTAGGTTTCTGGATCAGACTTCTTTGGCCAGTCCTTGCCATAGCACACATAAATAACTTGCTCCACAGAAAATATGTTTTCTTTAGGTCAGAAAGAATAATAAGTGGGCCTGTTACTGTAATGTATGAACTCCAAGCTGGTAAACAATAGAGGGACATCAATGCTTTTCACCTCTCCAGTGTGGTGCTCTACAGATGATGTGATATGTGTTGGAAATACATTCCTTTGGTTGCATCCCCCCTAAGCACCTCATCCTGTTTGTTTGCTAGAAACACCAGGAGTAGACAGACAGATCAGGGAATCCTTCCCCCATCCTATCTGTCCTACTCCTGTCAGGACCTGATTGGTCAATCTCCTCCCCCAGGAGATTTCTCATCTCTTTGTGTCACAGAGAGCTTCCTTCCTCCCTCTTGAACGCACCTAGTCTTAGGACTTAGCATAGATGTAGGCCTTTCCTATCCTACATGTATTTCCTAATAAAGCTACTTAAGCTTAAGTATGCTTCCTGCCTGCTTATTGATGATTAGCTACTCACACTCCTCTGTAAACTCTGCATTGGGCAAATGGATGCAATGATCTCACAGTCCTTGCATTTCCAACAATATGATGATGTTGAAGGCCTGCTGAGTCATCTGCAGAAATGATCTTTCAACAGAGAGCTCAGAATAATTTTATTTACAAAAATACCTGGTTCATTCAGTGCTATTTGTTGTTCAGAATAAGATGCAGCGTATGTGGGGTGAGTCATGATCCACTGTTTCTTCCAGCCTGCACCAGATGCAGATTGTGTTGAAATGGAGTTAAAAATAAAAAACATTAGTAAACTGACTGTTTTGGGGCCGACTTTCTCTTTTTAAAATCCTAACCAGCTCCTTATGGGCAGTCATTCCTAAATTAACCTGCCAACATCTGGTAATTGAGTTCGTTATGTGTAACGTGCCATCAAATTTACATTCACAATAATAAGCTGTTTGTCTTCCCTTAATACTCCTGCCAACAGAGGACTAAAGTTCTACTGTCCAATAATATTAGGAACTTGAGTGCCTCATAAGACAACTAAATGCACTGGCTAGATATACCTTAAACATGTATCTCCATGGCAACCAAAGAATGGAGCATAATACTGTCAGAGGAGCATGAGTATGGTTGTTGCCAGCCACCATCTCCAAGGCTTTGATCCAAAAGGGATGGGTGGGTTCATCCTGGAAGGGGATGGGGCAAAGGGATTCTTCCACCCTTTTCAGATGTGGCCTCGCTCCCTTCTGAATGCCATGATGTCACAATGCTTTCAGGAGGCCACACCCCTTTTGTAGCATCATGATATCAAAAAGAGCATGGGCGAGCTTCTTTGCTCTGCCATTTTCTGATGTGGCCCTGGTCCCTGCTTGTCCCTGAGGTCCTGATTACCCTGGGTTATCCAGGGGCACCCAAATAACCTGGATAAATCAGGGCTTCACCTTAATCCATCATCCAAATAGCATGGATATTGGAAGATTCTGGGTCAGACCGAAAGGGGTGGTGACCTCAGCATGAGTTGCAGGAAGAAAGAATCCCTAAAGAGACAACACGAAGGTTGCTTGGGCGTGCCAAGCTGCGTCAAAGTAACTCTGTATATACAGCAGAGAACTGTTATTCCAGATTCCACAAGTGCAGACACTTCAGAAATCCAGGTCCTCATCATGACCCCTGATAATGAGACATAGGGTAAAAACAAATGTGCAGCTGTCATGCGGCTACACACTCTGGGAGGGGGGGCTGGTCCTGATGGGGTCAGGTTGGGGCATAGAATAAACATGTGCATGACCAGGCTGGCCTGGTCCTACACCTGCGGGGGAAGGGACACAAACGCCTGGGTGGGTGGATGGGTGGGTGGGCGGCCAGCCCCCCCCCCTTTGCTCCCCCAGTGTCCCACTTCCTGCCATGATGGGCAGTCATGGCAGCCAATCACAGGCAGCTATGACTACCAGCCATGGCGGCCCCCGATCCCTGGTGGGGATGGGACCTCAAACAGATGCACTGACCCACTATGGCCCATGTTGGTTTGCCTGGGTGGCCGTTGGCCAAGGCTGTGGGCCTGGGATCCTCTGGGGGACCACATGCAGGCCAGCAGCGGGCCCACATCTGGCGGTCCCAAAATAGACATGATGGTGAGTCTCTGGCCCAGGCAGGTCACAGCGGGCCCCTGTCATGTCTATTATCACCCGTAGTGTGTGTATATATCTGTATGCATAGAGGAAATGACAAAGCAGTGGCAGGTTCAGATATGGTGTGTGTGTAATGTGGACAACTCCCCTCCAGTTTGGCTATGGGGCAAGATTCAATAATATGGGGCATGTGGACTAAAAGACAGCAGTCCCAGAAGCAGAGAGCTGCACCCTGTCTCTAGTTGGAGCTGGGACTTGGCGTACCTTCCTCTCCATTTTGTCTTCACTCCACAGAGAGAGAGAGAGAGAGAGAGAGAGAAGAAGAAGAAGATACAAGACACCCTCTATGGGAGATTTAAAATGAGATGTTAGCCCACACTAGGTGACTGTGCACCTGCCCATTTGTTAGGTTCTTGCCCCCAGTGCCTGCATGGCCACCACCCACTGGACATGCAGCTCCCATTCACAGGCAAATGTGGGCTAATGTGCACCTATGTGCTGTCCACATCCTGTCAGTTAGATTGTGTGCATCCTCTACGCCCCTCTACAAGTCTGCCAGCACCATAGAGCACTCAGGCTGCTTTTAGGGCAAACACACTGCATAAAATCATGTTGTGTGTAAATATGCCACATGTGGAATTTAGATGTGACATTTCGCGCTTTAAAGCCAGTCATGCGTTCTTTTAAAGCCACAAATTAAAAACCTCTATGTCAAGGTATTTAATTCATGGCTTTAAAAGAATTCGTGACTGGCTTTAACATGTAAAATGTTACGTCTAAATCCCACATGCGACATATTTACATGCAGCGGGATGTTATGCGGCTTGTTCACTATGCACGAAAGCAGCCCTTGTTTCCTTTGAAGTCCAGCCTTGATCTCCGTAAGAACATAAGTAGTGCCACACTGGGTCAGACCAATGGTCCATTGAGCCCAGCATCCTGTCTCCAACAGCGGCCAGTCTCAGTCACTTGGGGCACTTTTACCTCAATTGTGACCTGCTCGTGTAAAAGCGATGGCAACTCGCTCGTGTAAAAGCGCCCTTGGAAGAAGTACCCAACAGGTCATAATGGAGTGATCCATTCCCTGTTGTTCACTCCCAGCTCCTGACAATCAGAGGTTGTATCTCCCAACCTGCTTGATTAACAGCTGTTAATTGACCTACTCTCCAAGAACTTAGCCAATTCTTTTTTAAACCCATCTATACTACTGGCGTTGACCACATCCTCTGGCAACAAGTTTCACAAGTTAATTGTGCTTTGAGTGAAAAAATACTTTCTTTTATTTGTTTTCAGTCTGCTGCCAGTCACTTTCATGGAGTGTCTCTTAGTTCTAGTACTATCCGAGAGGGTAAATAACTTGCCTTCCCTAAATCATTTCTCCCCAGGAAATCTCCCTAATTCTGACTCTCGGCTATGGCTTCCTGACCTTGACTCTGGATCACATCTTGGCTTTGGTACCTGATCCCCTTGTCCTGGACCGAGCCCTGTTATCTTTGCCTTTACTCCCATCCTGGCTCTTGATCTACTAACCTCACCTCCTGATTCTCTTGGCCCTGATTCTGACATGACTGCTGACCCTGACCCTGATGTCTGCCTACATCCCCAACACCCTCACACCCTGATAGTAATACTCTCTTAGAAGTACATTGTATTTAATGGGCTGGCGCTGTTCTGTTCCCCTTCCAATCCCGTTCAGAGAGAATTACTTTGTCACATCGCAGTTGAATCTTGCTATGTAAATATTTAGCCCAAGGGCAGATTTGTTTCTTATTTAAAAGGCTTAACTTAGTTACCCTCATTTTATATGCACAAAGGGTAACATTTATCTTGGCTACAACGTCTCTGATTGAAGTGGGATTACACCAGCCAGGGCCAGATCCAGGCAAGTGAAGACTGTGGAACCACACAGGGCCCCCGTGTTGGGGAGCCATGGGGGGACCCACCAATACATGGGGCAAGGAATCAACAGGAAATGACAACGTGAGAGTGAGAAGCACTGGCACAAAACATGGACCCGCAGAGCTTCAAACATGGGAAACTGTGACCAATTGGGAGCTTGCAACAATTGAGGATGGGTCCCCTCCCCCCCCCCAGCATATGGGTCCAGGAATGAACCAGAGGTAACACCATTTGAGTAACATATGGGGCTGCAAGGCAGGGAGCTTTGGCCTCTGAAGGGGGGGATGTTATGTTTAATTAAATATAAAAAAATAATTATGGTAACACTTGCCTTTATCTAATGGGTAAGTTAGTGTGTGTCCAGCATTCCACTGTTAGAAACCATTTCACAACCATTTCACACAGGGCTCAAACTTTACTGACACGAGGGACAAATTTGTCCCAGAAAAGAAGATTTTAAAATAGTCGAATGTAGTACTTACAGTTCAAATGTGCATCCTGGGCTGGAACTCAGCCCGGGAAGGAATGGCAGTACTGGGGATAGGGATGTTGCCCATAGATCATAAGTTCCCAACTATGGGTTGTGTTTTTCTCCCCTACCCTGTTTTATTGTTTTAATGTTGATATTTTTCCTGGGGCCCTGTTTTAAAAGTATTTAATTGTTGATTGTTTTAAATTGTTTTATATTGTTTTATATTGTTGGAAGCTGCCCCGAGCTGTTTACAGGAGGGCCGGGGTATAAATGTTTTAAATAAATAAATTTTAAAAATAAATAAATGGGTCATGACCACAACTGAAGCCACACTCTTTATGAAAGGAATTATACATAGACAGGCAAGAGACTGTATTTACTTAGGGAACCTATCTGCAAGGGACAGAAAGTAGCTGTTTCTTATGTTGTACAGACCAGAAACTGGGCTACTTAACAAAAGGACCTGTATCAATGTGACGCAGCTACCCCTGAAGGGCAGGATTTTTTAGCTGAACTAGTGTCGTGGCTGGACTTCTTTGCAGGGGACACAGAGAGGGGTAGATGAGGAAGTGCCTCACTTGCTGATAAGTAACAGTAATACAGGCAGCATGAGAGTTACAGAGGGCATATGCCATGCCTGGATGTTGATCAAGTGTATAGGCAGCATCTCGCTAGAAAGTCTCCACTCTTCAGCACACAGCAGTCCATTGGCTTCAGTCAGAGCTATGGGTGACTGACACAATGGTAACGGAGCCAATTTTATTTAATGGAGAACATAGTGTAAAAACGCAGACTTTCAGCTTTTGGCCAATATTTTCAATGTAATTTAATCACTTTTTTTCAAGCAAAGCTCTACAACCGTTTCTAAGAGTAAAGAGAAGATGCACACAGCTTTAACAGCAGCATATTTTCGCTGCATGACTTTTCAGCAATTCTTAGGCCCTTTTTGATCTTTGTTCTTTGGAAGGTCCCAGCCAAAATTACCACCATCAGAAGCTGTTCCCTGGAAGGAATAACAGACTCGCAGAATGTGCAGAAAGCTCAGTTTCTTTATTAAGACATAATCTCCGGATCCATACAAGCCATAACTTTCCTTTGTTTCCTCTGACCAGAGACCCAGAGCTAGAAACATCTGGGAACACTGCTGGCTGCCGGTCGGCATGTCGGCTGAATTTACCATACAGCATTGCCTTGCCAGGGCAGAATCTTTGCCTGTGTTCAGTACTACAGCAGGGACTCAGCTGGAGTTCAGTGGAGTCCAATTTCCTATCATTTTCTGAAGCTTGACAACACTGATTTTTTTTTCTTTCCCACTTAGTCAAACTTGTGGCCAGCCAGAAACATAAAGGATTATTATTTCCTGATATAGATCTTTATGCATGAATGTTAGCTCTAAAACAGTAAAACTCCTGGGGAGGTGTGTGAGGGATGGAGGCCATTAAGTTTCTTAGGTCCAACAGTGCCTGCTTTCAGGTTACTGGGAGTTTTGTCACCAGCGTCTGTGGCAGCAGTATCAGGCAGCTCATTTTTTGGATGACAGCTCCTTTCTATAGCTCCTTTCATGTGCAGAGTCTCTTTGATAAGTAGTTAATACAGCCCAGATGTGTATTTGCTCCCTACACAAGAAAGAGGGTGTGAGGAGTTAGTGCCCACAATTCTGTGGTGCGGGGGGCATATGTCACGGGGGTGAACCACAGCCCGGGGACACTGCTAGTCTGTCTGATGTGGACCCAGGTGAAGCTGGTAACTGGAGGCTGTGCGGGCAGGCCACTGGAGCAGCTCCAGACTCTAGCAGGCTCCCCATTCATCTAAAAACAGCCTAGGTGTTAGGTGCTGGGGTAACCTACCCTAGCTCTGCTGAAGGCAGAACGCTGAAGATCTGACCCCTATGAAGAAGGGGCATAAATAATACAGTGATTCAGCAAACAAGGTGGGTAGATGTGAAGAAACTTCCCTCCCAATCCTTCCTCTCCCTCTTCCCTGTCAATTACCATTGACGGGGTCTCCATCCTCCCTGTCCCCCAAGCCCGCAGTTTGGGCTTCATCTTTAACTCACACCTAACCTTCAAACCCTACATTGACTCCGTTGCCAAATCCTGCCGCTTCTCCCTCCACAACATTGCTAAGGTCCACCCTTTTCTGTCTGTCTCCTCTGCCAAAACTCTCATCCACGCCCTAGTCATCTCACGCCTCGACTATTGTAACCTCCTCCTCGCTGGCCTTCCCCGCTCTCACCTTTCTTCCCTTATCTCTGTTCAAATCTCTGCTGCCAGGATCATCCACCTAGCCCGTCGCTTTGCCCACGTGCAGCCTCTCCTCTCCTCTCTCCACTGGCTTCCTCTTCCTGAGCATATTCTGCACAAGCTCCTTGTACCTACAAAACCCTTCACAACCTTGTTCCCCCTCTACCTCTCTGCCCTGATCTCCCTCCAAACCCCTGTTTGAGCACTCCGCTCCTCCTCCATCCCCTCCCTCTCCCTCCCACACTTCCCCTGCTCCCCCAACCGCCTTCGTCCCTTCTCCCTCGCTGCCCCGCACACCTGGAACTCCCTCCCTGCCCTCGTCCGCTGGGCCCCCACCCTCCACACCTTCAAGTCCCTCCTCAAAACTCACCTCTTCCGCTCCACCCTTCCTAATTCCTGCTAACCATTCCCACCCAGGATTATCCCCCACCTGCTATCTGTAAACTCCCAACTTACTGCAATCAACCCAAGAACGTGTGCCTGATTTCTTGCATCTTCATGAATGTCGCATCCCTTGTCTCTCACTCTGTTCCCCCTTCCCTGTCTCCCCTCCCCATGTGTTTAGATTGTAAGCTCTCAGGCAGGGACTGTGTCTATCTTATTCTTTGTAAAGTGTCAGGTACATTGCTGGTGCTATATAAATGCTAATAATAACAATAATAATAATAATAATAATAATAATAATTAATAATAAATGGGGAAGTGATTTCTGAGTTGCATCTATAATGACTAAGCAGAAAAAACCCATTGTGATCAGCTGGGTCTCCCCTGCAGCGGTTACGATAAAATAATAACAATGGAAAACCTCGCCCTTAATTTTTTGCAGGCCTGGATAGCAGAGCCCACACACTGCTTCTGAGCTCAACACTGCAGTTCTTTCCGCTCCTATCAGGGCCTCATTTTGATTTCCATATCGCACATGCTTTGCCATATCGCACTTCTTTTTCCTGATCAAAGAGCCATCACAGGAAATCCCATAATTTCGCAGAGCTTTCCCTCAAGAATCAGTAGCACATTCGTATTTTTCAGCTTGTGTTGTCAGCCACAGTTCTGTTTGTGATCGGGGGGAAAGGGGACTTTTGTATGTAAAAGGCAAAGACGGAACCCAGTAAATTATCATGGATTCAGTTCATCCTCCTTTAAATCAAGCTGGATAGACTGAAAAACCTTTAAAGTATTTCATTTATTTAATGAACTGAGAACAGCTAGTTCATCTCTGTGTTCAAAGTTATGAGCTCTGGAAATGTCAAATTATCATATGTTGCTAATTTGCTATAAATAATCTGATTTCTAGCAGTCAACTGCTCTGTGTTAGGGCTTTCTTACACTTTCATGTCTACAAAACTTTACTATGGGTGTCATTTTTAAAATGCAGAATCAACCAAGAAGCAGAGCTGGCAGAAATGTCCAGCCATAGACCTATTTCTGGTTAGAAGCTACTTTTAAAAAAAACCTTGTCTTTTTTTTTTTTTTGCAAGCTTGTAATTTGTAAATAAATATAATCCTTACAAAGGCGGAGAAGTGCCTGATCCTGTAGTACAAGCGTGGAGAACCTTTTCTCTCCTGTGGACCACTTTGAAAATTAATATTATCTCCATGGGCCTGATAGGAATTGGGGGAAGGGCACTTAAAAGGTGTGCTCAATATGAGGGAAAGAATGGGAAGGTCCAGATCATGGATCTATGCAATGGATCCGTCCCCTACCCTTGAGTGCATGCCCTTGTTTCCACTCCCTTCTCCTGATCTCACTCTTTCAATGCTTGTGGATCCACAGGCCAGATAAAGGAATTGGAAGGGGTCAAATAAAAGAAAACATAATTCTTTTCCCTCCACCACTTTGGTGGAGATTTTAAAAATAAAAATAAAATAAACAGGACTGATCTGGTAAGCATCTTGTTGGAATGAATCAGGACTGTACACTGGGACTAACAAAACCCTCTTACATTAGCAGCAGTCTTTACACTCTGCCATGGCCATTCCCAAACTGTGTCCCATCTTGAGCCACTGGTAGTGTGTGCATACACCGTACGGGGTCTTCTGGCTTGTGGAAGCCCTCCCATAGCAACAGCAAAGCAGGTTTATGTCTCCACTGGCACCTATGCTACAGTCATCTCCAGAATAAGGGAAGGGTTGGGTTTCCCACAGCCAGCCCATTATAGCCGTTCTCCTGGTCTTCCCTGGAGATTGCAGTTAGGCTGCTTGCTTTATTTATATTTATTTATTTATTATAAGCATTTTTTAGCCGCCCCCTCATGTCTACGGCATCTCGACTTACAACAACCAACAACACAATAAAATTCCATAAAATCAATATTAAAAATACAGCTTCTTCAATAAATTTAAAAATATCATCCCAGCCCCCCTCCAAAAACTACCCCCCTCCCATCCCTCTCTCTGAAGGCCTGAGCGAACAGCCCGGTCTTGCAGGCTCAACGAAACGCCAGCAGACCCGGGGCCAGGCGAGCTTCCTCTGGGATGGAGTTCCAGAGCCGCGGCCTGGTCACCGAGAACGCCCTCTCCATTGTGGCCTCCCGTCTCACACGGGGAACCTCCCAAAAGGCACCCCCAGTGGACTGAAGGGATTGCTCTGAAGCACGGAGGGCGAGGTGGTCCCTGTGGTATGAGAGGCCCAGACCGTGCAGGGCTTTCTAGATCAACACTAACACCTTGAATCTGGCTCGGTATGCTATAGGCAGCCAGTGCAGAGCACAGAGCATAGGTGTTATGTGCTCCCGTCGCCCAGTCCCTGTAAGGAGACGGGCAGCCGCATTCTGCACCAGCTGCAGCCTCCGAACCAGAAACAAGGGAAGCCCCACGTAAAGCGCATTGCAGTAGTCTAGCCTCGAGGTGATGAACGTATGGATAAGAGTGGCCAGGTCGGGCCTGTAAATGTATGGGCACAGCGTCTGTACCAGATACAGCTGGCGGAAGGCGGCCTTAGCCACCATCTCTACCTGCCGATCCAGACGGAGACCCAAGTCCAATACCACACCCAGACTCTGAACCTGCTGGGCTACAGGAGGACGGACCCCCCCCAGAAGGGGAGTCAGAACCTCCCCCACCCTACCCACCACCATCACCTCCGTATTATCGGGATTTAGCTTCAGTCTGCTCTGCCACATCCAATTCGCCACGGCCTCCAAACATTGGGAAAGTAATGAGACAGCAGGACCTGGGTCAGTTGAAAATGAGAGGTACAACTGAGTAACAAAAGCATATTGGTGACATTGCACCCCGAATCCTCTCACAATCTCCCCCAGGGGCTGCATATACACATTGAATAATAGTGGATACAAGATCGAACCCTGCGGAACGCCACAGGATAAGGCCCAGGGGCTTGATGTTTCAGCCCCCAGCACTACCCGCTGGCTTCTCCCTGAGAGGAATGAGTGGAACCACCCAAGAACAGTCCCGTCCAGACCCCCCAGGTCTAGCAGTCATCTCAGCAGCAGCCCATGGTCCACGGTGTCAAATGCGGCCAAGACACCTAGCAGGATCAGAAATGTTGAACATCCTGGGTCCATCTTCCGGCGGAGATCATCCACCAAAGCCACCAACGCCATCTCAGTACCATAACCAGGGCGGAACCCAAACTGAAAAGGGTCAAGGAACCGATGCTATCCAAATGCACCTGGAGCAGTGCCACTGCCCATTCAATAACCTTCCCTAAAAAGGGAAAATTAGAGACAGGTCGGTAGCTGGTGAGCGCGTCCACATCCAAAGATGGCTTCTTCAGCAGGGGGTGCACCACAGCCTCCTTGAGACTGGGTGACAGCCTCCCCTGCCGAAGGGACGCGTCCACTACCCTCGCCAGCACCATCCCCAAAGTCTCCCTGGAGACTTTCACCCACCAGGACGGGCACGGATCTAATTCAAAACTAGTGGCTCTAACAGACCCCAGGACATTCACTGCATCGGCTGGCATCACTTCCTGAAACTCATCCCAGAAAGATCGACCAGACAGCGCCTCCATAACCTCATGCTCCTCACCCACTGCTTCCAATCCGGTGTCAAAGTTACTCTGGATCTGAGTGATCTTGTCTGCAAAGTAGGTGGCAAACTCCTTTGATGTCCTCACAGCCTCAACATAGGACCGCAAATGGGTCCTATGGAGAAGTCGGTCAGATTCAGAGTGAGTCTGATGCCGGCATCGCTCTAGTCTCCTACGTACCTGTTTCATACACCGCAGCCCCTCAGTAAACCAAGGGGCCCTGCAGTGACGAGACAGAGGGAGAAGATGTCTCGGACCCACTCTGTCAATTGCCCCCCCAGCAAGATATTCCAATGCTGGACAAGCTCATTGACAGAGTGGCCGTCCGGGTCCAAGGACGGCCTTTATGCCTATCTGAGGGACTGCCTCACTTCCCATGCCCTAGGGCAGCCCCTGAGGTCATTGGGGGGCACCCTCCTGGAGGTTCCTCACTATAGATTGGTGGGGACTGACAGGCGGGTGTTCTCGGCGGCTGCACCTGTGTTGTGGAACTTGCTCACTGTGAGTGTCCATTTCAGCCCTAATCTCCTCACCTTCCAGCACCAATGCAATATTGTATCATATTTGGATGTTTTTAGTATTGATTGTGAGCTGCCTAGAACTGCCCGAGTCAGAATTAGGTGGGATAAAAAAGAATAAAATAATAATGTAGCCATGGTCACCCTGCAATGAGCATTCCCCAAGCCACAGCCAGTCTGGTGGGTATATACTGGTCTGCAAGGAATTTAGAGGGATGACATTAGCCTGTTGGTCCAATATGTTGCAGTCTATTGCTCTACTAGGTTATGTTTTGGATAGGCATCAGAAATGCTGTGCTTCTCAGATTGTCTCCTGATGGAGGCCCACCTGGCTCTGGACCTCCCCTCTTCCCATAGATAAGAACATTAGAACATAAGAAGTGCCATACTGGGTCAGACCAATGGTCCATCTAGCCCAGCATCCTGTCTCCCACAGTGGCCAATCACGGTGGCTTGGGAGAAGCACCCAACAGGTCACAATGGGGGATCCATTCCCTGTTGTTTACCCCCAGTTCCTGTCATGTTCCCTGATCCTGTCTGACTAAAAGCTGCTAATGGACCGATCTTCCAGAAACTTGTCCAAACCTCTTTTAAACTCAACTATAGTACTGGCCCTTACCACAGCCTCTGGCAGTAGATTCCACAACCCAATTATACGCTGAATGAAAAAATATTTTCTTTTATTTGTATTCAACTTGCCACCCATGAGTTTCATGGAGTGTCCCCTAGTTCTAATACTAGCTGAGAGGGTAAATAACTGTTCCTTGTTTATTAGTTCCACTCCACTCATGATTGTATAGACCTCTACTATATCTCCTGTCAGTCGTCTCTTCTCCAAACTGAAGAGCCCCAACCTACCAAGCCTCTCCTCATACGGGAGCCCTTCCATGCCCTTGATCATTTTTGTTGCCCTTCTCTGTACCTTTTCTAGTTCAGCTATGTCTTTTTTGAGATGGGGCGACCAGAACTGCACACAATATTCGAGGTGCGGTCGCACCATTGATTTGTATAGAGGCATTATGACATCCTCAGTTTTATTCTCTATCCCCTTCCGAATAATTCCTAACATTCTGTTTGCTTTTTTGACTGCTGCTGCGCACTGCGCTGTGGATTTCATTGTATTGTCCACAACCACCCCCAGATCCTTTTCCTGAGTGGTAACTCCTAGCTTAGTACCCAGCATTGTGTACGCATAGTTTGGATTATTTTTCCCTACGTGCATCACTTTGCACTTGTCCACATTAAATCTCATTTGCCATTTAGATGCCCAGGCACCCAGTGTCGTAAGATCCTGTTGCAGTTCCTCACAGTCTGCTCGTGTTTTAACTACCTTGAATAACTTGGTGTCGTCTGCAAATTTGATCACCTCACTCTTAACACCCTTTTCCAAATCATTAATGAATACATTAAACAGCACCGGTCCCAATACAGATCCCTGAGGCACACCACTTTTTACATCTCTCCATTGTGAAAACTGACCATTTAGTCCTACCCTTTGCTTTCTATCTTTTAACCAGTTTCTGATCCATAGTAAGACACTACCTCCTATCCCATGACTTTTTAATTTTCTCAAGAGTCTCTCATGAGGGACCTTATCAAATGCTTTCTGGAAATCCAGGTACACTATATCTACTGGGTCTCCCTTGTCCACATGCTTATTTACACCCTCAAAGAATTCCAACAGGTTAGTGAGGCATGACTTACCTTTACTAAATCCGTGTTGACTCTTCCCCATTAAGCCATGTTTGTCAACATGCCCTGTAATTCTGTCCTTAATGATGGTTTCCACCATTTTGCCCGGCACAGACGTCAAGCTTACTGGTCTGTAGTTTCCAGGATCGCCTCTGGATCCCTTTTTAAATATCGGGGTTACATTTGCCACCCTCCAGTCCTCGGGTACAGTGGCAGATTTTAGTGACAGGTTACAAATTACTAACAGTAGGTCTGCGATTTCATATTTGAGTTCCTTCAGAACTCTGGGGTGAATGCCATCTGGCCCTGGTGACTTGTTAGTATTCAGTTTGTCAATTTGCCCTAGAACATCCTCCAACGTCACATTGATTTGTAACAGCTCTTCCAATTCCTCGCCCACAAAGCAAGGATCCGGCGTGGGTACCTCCCCCAAATCCTCCGCAGTGAAGACCGACGCAAAGAACTCATTCAGCTTCTCTGCAATGTCCTTATCCTCCCTGAGCGCCCCTTTTACTCCCTTGTCATCTAATGGCCCAACTGACTCCCTAGCAGGCTTCTTGCTTCTGATGTATTTGAAAAAGTTTTTGTTGCTTGTTTTTGCCTCTTTAGCAAGCCTCCCTTCAAAATCTCTCTTGGCCTGCCTTATTAACACTTTACATTTACGTTGCCAGTGTTTATGCTCTTTCGTATTATTTTCATTGGGACTAGCCTTCCATTTCTTAAAGGATGCCTTTTTGGCTGTAATAGCCTCCTTCACCTCCCCATTTAACCACAGTGGAAGACGTTTGGTCTTCCTGCTTCCTTTTTTAACTTGCGGGATGCATTTAATCTGGGCTTCCAGAAGGGTGCTTTTAATATTGTAAGACCTGGCTATTCCACCAGGCTTTTGGAGAGGGAGACAGGAGAATGGGTGGGGAGTTGGGTTTGGGGTGTGAGTGTGTTAAACTCTGCCTGTGGTTTTGTATTGATTTTATCTATTTTATATTGCTATGTGTTTTAATATTGATTATTGTTGCTGGTTTTTTATATGGTTTTATTGTAAACTGCCTTGAGCTGCCTTGCCGGGGGTGGGGGTGGGGTGGGGAGAGGAGGGTTGGCATACAAATCTAATTAAAGAAATAATGTACAATTCTGTGCTTTTCAGGGTTACTTTGTTGCCATATGGTAGATTTATTCATTACACTGGGATTATGGCCACCATGTGTGAAGAACAGAGCCTTGAACCAGTGGAACTATGGTTTCCAGGCAGTGGTGAACTCTATCGAAGCATTGCTGTACCTGAATCATGGCCCTGGATCCTAGCTGAGGCCCTGGATTTCTCACACACCACATTTCCTGCCTGCCATTTGGCTCCAGTTGGGTGTATAGATCTGCCCAGTGGAAACAAGGAACTGGGTGAAACAATGTTGTTTCCTGTTCCTGTCTCTGATCCATGCCTGTCTGCTCTGTTCCTTCTAAGGCCCAGACTTGTCTTTTTTAATATCACGTGTGTGTGTGTGTATGTGAGAGAGAGAGAGAGAGAGAGGATGGGCAATGTACATATGACCTTTCCTGTGACCTGAAAATTCGTTAGGGTGTCATTGGCTGTAGCAACATTTTTGTAGCTATAGCACTCTCTTCTCAGGGCCCCATGTCATTTTTTTGTTTTTTTAAATTTTCTTTATTAAAATGTGTCATTTTTGTTAATAACGAAATGTCATTTTTTGTTATTGTTGTCGTTATGGGTATTGGTGCTGATTTTGTGTGCCAACGAAGAATTGTCAGAAGCTGAACTCCTTCCCCTTCTCATTGTGATACGGAAAGAACTGCACACAATAATATATACTGTACACAATATGTAGTTTTATTTATATAATATATACAGAATCTAAGCTAAACCTAACCTATGTATAAAACAAAATGTTCCTATCCTATAATCCTAAAATATATAATAAAACACTAACAGTCTTGTATCTAATCTATATATATACAACTAATATCTATATCTATATAATATGTGGACAGGGGAAGGGAAAAGGAAAACTCAGAGGTATAGCTACCCTTTCTCTCTCTCTTTGTGTGTGTGTGCGTGTGTGTGTGTGTGTGTGTGTACCTAAGGAATAAGGATTGGGTGGTAGGGAAGGGAATAAGGGATATATATGCCCCACCTCCCTTCTCTAGCCCAACTGAGAGTTGGCCCCTGGCTGTGACATGGCCAAGCATGAGAGGTGCTACTGCCTGTCACTCACCGCCCCGCAGCCTTCAACCAAGAATGGTGGGCAAAGCTTGCTTTGCCACATGGGTTTCCCCACCTTGGGCAGCTTTATCCCACTTGGAGTAAGGCTGCTCTGCAACGTGTCCTTGTGATTTTGCTGAGGACGCATCATGGTGCAGCCAGCTGCCTGTCCCCCCTCCTTCATGGGGTGGGGCAAACATATGGAAGGCCCTGGATTCATGAGTCACTGCATCCGATGGCATTTTTACCCAGGGAGGGGTAAGGCTACCCAAAGAGTGGTAGCCTCCCCAGCTGTCCTGTGTGATTACACCCTCTGTCTCTGTCTATGAGGGTGTTAACAAACATCATACTGACCCGATTCAGCCTGCTTTGGCCTGACTGGGCCAGCGTGATGCCTGAATGTTTGTTCCAGGTCCACCAGATATGGGCCAGAACAGACCCCTCCTGGGGTGGTGGCTGGACTGGAAATGTGGGCCTGGAACAAAGCGGGCCACAGTCTGTGCCCTGTCACAGCGCAGCTGGGCGAGAGCAGGCGAACTAAGCAGGAATGTTCCCAGCCCCGGCTTGTTCTGGTGTGGGGGTTGACAGCCATGGCTGCCCATCATGGTGGGGGATGGGGTGATGCCAGGAGCATGGGGGCATGGCCAAGTGGCTGCATGTCACTCCCTGCCCGTCCTCTGGCCGGGTCAGGCTGTGGGGATGTTTTTTTTTCCAGTTGGAGTGCACCCTGCCGGGGGGAGCCCTCCCCGCCAACGGATGGGATAACCGTATCATCGTCACATTTGTAAATACCCGTAGTCTCCTATTATTGTTGGTGGTGAAGGACACTGTGCAGCGAACACACATTTGGACCCCTCTGCCCTTTTCCTGCCCTTGCTACCTGATTTGCTACCAAGCCAAGCTGGAGTACTGGGGTTCTTGTCTCTGCAAAGACTGTTTGTAGCAGGTAGCAGTCCTGTGCGACTGGGAACATTCAGGGGGCTGTGTGGGCCAGCCAGAGGGCTGAGCATGCACAGGGTCATGGCAGAGCCAGCCCCATAGCTGGGGATCAGCCAGTGAGTTAACAGGATGAGAGACACTGTGAGAGAGTGGACAGGACACTGACCCTTTAAGGCTGAGAAGAGGAAGCCTGGGCACTCCCACTCTGCCTGTATATATGGAGAGACAAGGCAGAGAGGAGCCAGTCTCTGCCTGGGAGCTCTCTCCTCACATCCTTCCCTCCTGTCTCTCTCTTTCTCAAGGAAATCTCCGCTCTGTTCTCTTCATCCAACCCCTCTACCTGACCCCTTGACCCAATCCCCTCCCACCTCCTGACCTCTATTGCTCCCACTGTCACCCCCCACTTCTACATGTCATCAATCTCTCCCTTTCCACAGGCTCCTTCCCCTCTGCCTTCAAGCATGCCACTGTCTCCCCCATCCTCAAAAAGCCCACCCTGGACCCATCTGACCCCTCTAGTTACCGGCCAGTCTCCCTCCTTCCCTTTGCCTCAAAGCTTCTGGAACGTGTCGTCTACTCCCGCTGCCTGGACCTCCTCTCTGCCAACTCCTCCCTGGACCCTCTCCAATCCGGCTTCCGCCCCCTCCACTCTACTGAAACTGCCCTGGCCAAGATCACCAATGATCTACTTGTCGCTAAATCTAAGCGCCTCTACTCCATTCTTGTCCTCCTTGACCTCTCTGCTGCCTTTGACACTGTCGACCACTTGCTTCTATTGGACTCGCTTTACTCTTTGGGCTTCCGTGGCTCTGTCCTTGACTGGTTCTCCTCCTACCTCTCTGACCGCTCCTTTAAAGTCTCGCTCCCCGAGTCAAACTCCTCCTCCCTCCCCCTTTCGGTTGGGGTCCCCCAAGGCTCTGTCCTTGGCCCTCTCCTCTTCTCTATTTACACCCTGTCCCTTGGCAAAATTATTGCCTCCCACGGATTCCAATATCATCTCTACGCTGATGACACCCAACTCTATCTTTCTACCCCCTCTCTCTCCTCTTCTGTCCACTCACGCCTCGTCAACTGCCTCTCTGATATCTCCGCCTGGATGTCCCGACGTCAACTCAAGCTCAACATGGCCAAGACCGAACTCCTCATTTTTCCTCCCTCCTCTTCCTCTCCCTCTAACCTGCCCATCTGCATCGATGGAGTCACCATCCATCCTGTTCTCCAAGCCCGTAGCTTGGGCTTCATCTTTGACACGCACCTCTCTTTTAAACCTTACATTGACTCTGTTGCCAAATCCTGCCGATTCGCCCTCCATAACATTGCTCGGATCCGCCCCTTTCTCTCTACCTCCTCGGCCAAAACCCTTGTTCATGCCATGGTTATCTCTCGCCTCGATTACTGCAACCTCCTCCTTGCTGGCCTCCCTCGCTCTCACCTGTCCCCCCTTATCGCAATCCAAAACTCCGCTGCCAAGGTCATTCACTCTGCCCGTCGCTTCGACCATGTGCAGCCTCTCCTCTTCTCTCTTCACTGGCTCCCCCTTCCTGAACGTATCCTGTTTAAACTCCTGGTATTCATGTTCAAAACACTCCACAACCAAGCTCCCCCTTACCTCTCGGACCTAATCTCCCTACACACTCCTGCATGTGCTGTCCGCTTCTCCTCTGTCCCCTCCCTCACTCTCCCTCGTTTCTCCTGCTCACCTAACCGCCTTCGACCCTTTTCCCTCGCTGCCCCCCATGCCTGGAACTCCCTCCTTGCCCACATCCGCCTTGCCCCCTCCCTCTGCTCCTTCAAATCCCTCCTCAAGACCCACTTTTTCCTCACTGCCTTTCCCAATGCCTGTTAGTCGTTCCCCATATACCTACTATCTGCCCTCCTCTGCAGACTGCTGCAACCAACCTGATTGTAACCAAGCCAAGCATACGCACCTGAGACTTCGCATCACTTGAATGTTTGTTTGTCTTCTCCCCTGCCTCTCCCACTGTCCCCTCTCCCTGTCTCCCCCTCCTTGTCTTTTAGATTGTAAGCCACAGGCAGGGACCACGTCTATTTCTATGTTCTGTACAGTGCCAGGCACATGACTGGTGCTATATAAATGTTTATAATACTACTACTACTACTCATCATCATCATCATCATCATCATCATCATCATCATCATCATCATCATCATCTCCCTGAAGAAGCCTGATAGGGATTCGTCCCACTCTATGCTCTCCAAGGTGCTGATGGTTTGAGAACCAGAGTGGACCTAGGCAAGTGGGAGGGGCTGTACCTAGGAGGGAGCCTCATGCCTGGGGAAGGCTGATGGTGAGCCAGGGGCCTAAGGGCCTGGCTCCTTTGAACTTTGGGGGGTTGTTCTAGGTTGCTCTCCTGCACTGTGGAGAGACTGTGGTGGGCCTGCAGGGTGAAGGCAGATGAGTCGGTAGCTCCAGGGATTGTGGACACTGTACTGTACGGTGTCTAATAAAGGACTGTGGATTTGATACCCTCTGGACTGGCAGTGTTGGGCCCTACAGGAGGGTACCCCCTTCCTCAGAGGGGGATACAGCCAAGGCTAGGGCTGAATAGGCATAGCAGAGGGGTTTGCAAATTCCCCGAGTGAGACACCAGTGCCCCCGTGTGGCCCTGGGAAGACCCCTGCTACAGCATTGTTTTTAAGGCTGACATGGTTCTGACTGGCTCCCTTTCATCGGGAATCAAACTTTGCTGGATGCCTTTGAAATGCATGTCTTCTTTTTCTTTCTGCAGCTCTTGATGTCTTTCTGCTCTGTTGGCCCTTTGCCATCTGCTGGACACTGACACTGTAAGAAGTGGGGGTTAGGTGGATTTTTTTGGAGAAGGAAGGAAAAGTCCTTTGCTTTGCCTTTCTTTCTCTGGTGGTCTCATTCTGCTTGTTTGCCTATGCCCCTGAACATGCTTCTGGTTCTGTCCTACTAACCTTTGACTGTCTTGACAACATAAGCTGATTTTGCATCAGCATAATAGTTAGCAATTAATAAATAATTAATAATTAATAATTTTATTTTTATATAGTGCTCCCCTGCCATGGCACTTTGTGGCTACTGTTGCTGCCATTGCTGGGAATCCCCACTGCCTTGGTGGCAGTGGCAACAGCAGCAGGAGTAGTGAGGGGCCCAGGTAGTGGTAGCATGAGGCCCCTAGGAACATGAGGCCTAGGTCAACTGCCCTGTTTTCCCAACCCCAAGGCTAGTCTGCCCTGGATGATTGATAGGTTGCATTTTATCAGGCTGTTGTTCAAAGGATTCTGTAAATGCAAACTGTTTCTGTCCCCCTGCCCCCCCAAGCCACATAGGCATTTTCTCTCTGTTCTGCTAAAGTATTGTGGTCCTCGCTGGCTAAGCTGGCAGGCTACAGTCAACAAAGCCTTTAACTACTCACCCAGGCTTGGTTTCAAGTGAGCGACTTCTATGATGTGTTTCTTAATGAGGCTGTTACTGCGTCTCTCTTTTATAGGGTGGTGGTTTAATGTCATTCCTGGGAGCGGGCTCTAGTAACAATACATTGCAAGGTAACTTGATTGTTATGTGGACTCTTAATTAGATTCTAAATTAAATGTTAACAATTGGGATGTTTATGGCTTGTAAACATGCCAGTTGCTAACTAATTATGATATGTAGGCTCATGTCATAATTACTGAGATTATGAACCATTGGCTATGCATAAGCATTTTGAAGAGTGTCGCTTTAGTACTGGAGAGGAGCCGCAAACGGTACAGTGGAACAGAAATGAATGTCACTGAATGTGTCTGGGAAAGCAGAAAACAGAAATATTAGCTTCTGTCCTGTTCCTCTTCCTATTATTAAAATAGGCCAAGCTCTGAGAGGCGTTGTGCAGCTGCTCTTCATATTAGCTTAAATAGGAATTGCATCTGGTCTATGAGCACTAGCCAACGGGAGTAGCTAGCTACATCCACCGCCTTACCCACCACCATCACCTCTATCTTGTTGGGATTCAACTTCAGTCGGCTTACCCTCATGCAGTCCCCCACAGCTGCCAAACACCGGGTAAGCACCAAGACTGCTGGGTCTGGGTTGGATGAAAAAGAGAGGTAGAGTTGGGTGTCATCAGCATACTGATGACACTCCACCCCATAACGTCTCATGACCTCCCTGAGCGGCTGCATATACACGTTGAACAGGAGACAGGACAGAATGGAACCTTGCGGGACTCCACACATGAGGTCTCAAGGAGATGAAGAACAATCCCCGAGCACCACCCGCTGAGTTCTCCTGACCAGGAAAACCATTCAAGAACGATCCCGCCAACTCCGTCTTGGTCCCACAAATGAGTCACCAACATCTCATGGTCAACAGTATCAAAAGCAGCTGACAGATCTAAAAGAATTCGCAGGGTCAAATGACCACCCACCACCTGCACCCATGTGAAAAGGGCCCTATTCAAATCCAAATGCATAGCCTTTAACAGGTACTGCACAATGAAAGCCATCTTCATGAGCAATATTTTATCTCCTCATCTCTGCTCACTCACAAAGTACAACACTGCCCTTTGCTCAAAGCTGTGCACAGTGACCTTGACTTAGCCACTCTGTTATCACTCACTAGACCAGAAGTGGGCAAACTCTTGGCTGTAGAGTTTGGTGGTAAATGAATGCTGCTTTGGGGATTAGGAGACTTTGTCCACCTCTGCATTAGACAGACAGGATGCTTTCAAGTAGTTAATGAAGCCTCTGGCTGGGAGCCAACCAAGTCCTGGTTTCTTTAATTTTTTAACGGAAAAACAAAAGTAAAGTTATAATTTTAGAGGTTTTCTGATATCATTTCTTTGTAATAGAACAGGATGGCCAAAGTTCCCAACTCCAGGAGCCATGTGCAAAAATCTTCATAGGGCTGAGAGGCTGAGTCATCAGACACACATGTGTGAGCACACACACAAACCTTTCCTGCTGTATGATTGGCTGGTGGAGCTGATACTCTGTAGTCCTGGCTGCTGAGATTCTGAGAAGCAGCTGTGATCCAGCTGCTGCGACTCAGATTCAATGAAGTAAGACACAGGACCATTAAGGCAGTGCAGGGCCCATAACCAGTTCTGGCCAAGAGCTGCACTCAAATTTTCCAAGTTGTATGCAGCTACTGAGCCACAGTTTGGTCACCCTTGCAATAAAAAGAGTGCCAAAAATATACCCTGGTGTAAAATGGCCTCACTTCATTGATGTTAATGGAGCAAACACTGATTTACACCAGATAAGAATCTGAAGCAGGCCCTGAATATTAAAAACCTGGCAGAATTACAAAGACTGTACGAGTTACCGAAGCTAGAAGTTTCAGTTCCAATGACATTTCAAAGTACTCCGATTGTCTTTACAGGCTATGCTAGAGTACAGTTTGGAACTTAATCTTGTTAAGCACAGCTGCAATATGAATATTTTATGCCAGTGTCTCTACTAATTGACAACAGTAAGTGTAAACCACTACAGGGAATAAGAAAACAGTGGCACCTCCTTTTATTGTCAAGGATATTACTGATACTGAAATGAACATGTGCAGGTGGGACTGCATGGCTCGGCTCTGCACCCAGGCAGCCCATCCTGGTGCACCGCCAGCGGAGTTGCCCAGACCTGGGGCACCGGCTGGAGGAGGTGCTGCAGTTTGTCTGCAGGCAGCAGCTGCAGCTCCACTCCTGGCTGGGGTTGCCTTGGCAATACTATAGAGCTGCGGGTGGCAGCCTAGAGTAGCGGGTGACCCGCCTGCAACTTGGGGACTGCAGGCCATGGCAGCTGCTGGGTCCATATAAACCCAGTGCAGGGGGGGACTACATGCAGGGGAAGCAGGCCTGGCCATCCTCAGAGAAGGTCCAGAGGTGTCTGCCCCTGGGTCCATCTAAAGACAACCATAGTGACTCCTTCTAATATGGCCATTGGGCATCATTTCAAAATATACTGTATTTGTTACTGAAGGGAAATCTTTGTGCTTTCTAAGGGTTTGGGAAACAGGTAAGTGTAGACTGTAAACTAGATATGGATCAAGGTGTTTGGATTGGGGGAGAAGGCACATGAGTTAGGCAGACACTCCCCAGGAAGAGATTTGCTATGGTAGCCTTAAGGAAGACCATCTTAGCTTGCAATCTAGATAATGAAGTGACTGGCAACAGGTTGGCTGCTGCTGGCTGGATGACTTCCTGTTCTAGTCCGAGCAACTGGACATGCCAGGGCTGGTGCTGTTTGAATTGCTTTGCTTTGCCTGTTTGTGGATCCTCTTTGTACCTGTTTTGTCACCCTGCACCTTGTGCTACCTGCACAGCCTACCTGTCCACTCTTCCCACCCTGTGGACTGACTTCTGGATCCTTCACCCTGCTGGGCTCCTGACTATGTTGCCTGGGTTGCCCCTCAGAGTAGATGAGTTACAGATCCGTTGCTAATATTCCATTCCATCGCCAACCATGCACTTATCTGCCTCCCTGGTTTGGAATTCTCTTTTGGTTCCTCGTGACCCCTTTCCAGTCACAGCCAATCATTACACTGGTCTCTTGGTTGTTTCCTGTCTCACTCTTTTGGAATCCAATCAAGGATTTTTTTAGCCCATTGCTGATCTGAGCTTCTTACAATATGACCTGCCCGTTGCTCCTCTATTTGCTTTGTCCTTAAAATGATATTCCGCAGTTTGGTTTGAGATCTAATCCTGTCCTAAGGGTCAGGTCACAACATTTGCAGGTGCCTGGGAGCCATTGGCATCCAGAAAACTGAGACTGACAACTGGTTCAGGGGTGTAGTGGGGGCAAGAATGGTTTAAAATCAGGATAAAGTCTGGCGACTGAAATTTTTTTTTGGCTCCGAGATTGATCTGAAATTTCATGCCCTGCTAAATTATGCCCAGCATACATCTTCCAATGCTGCATTGTGCAGTTTGAAGATTCTATAACATTCTTGCATTCCATTGTGAGGGTTCTCATCTGTGGGTCCTTGCTGGTAAGATTCACTACGCATTTTCAGACAAGACACTCTCCACCCACTATACACGTTGCAGGACTGCAGTGTTGCCCTATGGGTGCCCTGTAACATGTATAGTGGGTGGGAGATGGGTGGAGAGTGTCTTGTCAATCAATTTCAATTTTATTAAAGCGTGACCTGAGGCCATTGCTTAACTAAAACATATATATGACAGACAAACACACAATCATATAATACATCAGTACTTTGGGAATACAAAATAAAGTACAATCGAGTTCTAGCCATGTTAGGGTCATAAGGATCCACTAACCATCCACCCAGAAAATAAAAACCCGTTAAAGGAAAAATAAAAGCCACAACTTCCCAGGTTTCAACCTCATAGGCATAATATATCCCGCAAAGAATTTAACCTAATATAGGCAAAGTAGAATATCCAAAAGGATTGAAATCTTACAAACCAAATTCAAGGGAACAGGAAAGTTAATCTTATTTACAGCATAACGTTAGACCAATTGCTCAACATACAACACAAATAAAATACATGTATACCGGTACATAAACCCCTGGATATCACCCTGTTTAAATCCTGCAAAAATCTATAATAAAATGGGTGTTTCACATGCACTTCACTCTAAGATTTCCATAGAACTATGGTTTGCTCAT
>QEPC01015715.1:37000-47915 GCA_003113815.1 Sphenodon punctatus | reverse complement strand
AGGGAGGTCTGTTTAAAAATGACTGGCTGCCAGTAAGCCACTTGGTTCCTCCATTCCAGAAGCACCTTTAGCTCCTCCTGAAGAAAGAAACTGAGTGGGCTCTGAGACCTGGCAGAGAGAAGGGCTGTTCTGTAGCTGCTCACTAGATTACCAAGGAGTTGTGATGCTTACTCCCCAGCCATGCTTCTATGCCCTGAGATAAAGCACTTGCTGTGCAGTGGGCTGCTTCCAAATCAGCTAAACAGGGACCCCCCCCCCTCCCCTGCCATACAGTGGGGAAGATGGAGCAATTCCTTTAGTACTAGCCTCCATGAGAGTAGTTAACGCTGCTTTTCTAAAGCTGTGCTGGATGGCTAACGGGGAGCATTAAAAAGGTATGAGAAATACTAGGTAAGAGGAAGCCTTTCTTACGGCTGTTGGATATTAGATTGCTCAGAGCACTGGTGGCTGTCTTGTCATGTATGACTAATGTAACTGAGGAGTGGGGAAGAGTAATCCTGCACTCTAGGAGGATGAACATTTTGGATAGGCCAGATGCACTGGTAGCTCTTCTCTGCGTCAGAGGAAAACCTTTATGCTCCTGTGTCCACCCCCATCACCAGCTGCAAACAAGCCCCAGGAAAATCCAGTCTCTCAGCTACTCTGTTATAATTTATTGTCTTGGGTTTTTTTGCATAGACATAAATTACAATCTGTTAAAACAATGCAGCATTTGCAATAGGCTACAGAATTAAATACAAAAAAACAGTCCTCTGCCTGTGCCCATTGCATGAGGCAAGTGTGGAGAAAGAAGTGAGGAAGGGAAGTATGGCGATATCAAGCATCCACTAGAGCAAAGCTTTCCTGCCTACAAGTACCATGGTTAAATGGAGGCAGAGAATTTCAGATTGAATTCCAGGAGTCAAAAAAAAAAAATGGTCACCAGACTTTATACTGATTTAAACCGTTCTTGCCCTACTATTCCCATGAACTAGTGGCCAGCCTCAGTTTTGTGGGCACCAATGGCTCCCAGGCACCTGCAAGTTTCATGCTGTGGTCAAATGGCTTGGTGGAAAGAGCTGACACAGTCGGCTTCCCTCTGCCCACAACCCAGTGCCTTTGAGCCGCTGCTGCTACTGGAGCACAGATNCTTGGTGGAAAGAGCTGACACAGTCGGCTTCCCTCTGCCCACAACCCAGTGCCTTTGAGCCGCTGCTGCTACTGGAGCACAGATGCTAATTAGCCTCATCTTCCTCCCTCCCCCATTTCAATCCAAATTTCCAAACCGTTCCTGTGAAGAGGGGCTTAATCAGACTAAACCTTCTCAGCATGGATGCTCCATACACACCCCACTGGTACGAGAGGTCCTAGGTTAGATTAGCCGAACCGGAAGGCTGGTCAGCAAGGAGTGCAAGACTTGTCTTCTGGATGGCTCTAGAGGAAACACATCGGGTACAAAAATCCCATTGCTTTCTAAGGATTTCCCCAGCTGTTTCCTCTTCTACACCACCAAACCTACTGGCCATCAAGGGCTGGGGGATTTCCTGACAAAAGTCAGTACAGAGCATCTTCTTAAACCAAATCTGGATTGGGGATTGCCTTCACTTTTTATAGGACCAATGCTAGAAAGTAAGCCCTTGTCTTTCAAAGGAAAGGACAGACCTGTCTATACAAAATGTACAGTATGAAGCCTAAGATACAAACAGAGCACTGCACCAAACCTAGAGACAGACAGACACTTTTGCTAAGTAGCCTTGCTTTTCTATCCAAGCCATGTGCAGTCAGCGGGCTGCTCAGTGTTCAGAGCCTGCCCAGAAGCACCTGCTATAGGACACCATTCTCACCGGCCCCCTGACTGGGCTGCTATTACTCCCCCATGTAGCCTCAGCCTAGTTTGGGGGAGGAGGAGGTGGCATGCCTGTGACTTCCCTCGCTATTCCAGGAGGCTTCCTTTGCAGGTTAACCCCATAAGGAGAGGTCTCTACATTCCCCATTGGAGCCAGCGGAGACCATTCCAAAGAGCCCAGAAAAACGCATCCCCTGTCCCTCCTGTTCAAGCACAGTGGGGGCTCCTTTGAGAACGAAGGGAGAGAAGGAAAGTGGCAAGTGAAAAGGCAGGAACATCTCTCTCTTTACCTCACTCCCAGCTTGTTTGATCCACTCCCACCCATTCCATGGCCCCTCATATATACCTGCTCTTGATATATTGCTACATGCCTGAGGAAGGGCCCATGTGTAGCCCAAAAGCATGCTTATTTCCACCAACGGTTGGTCCGATAAAGCACTTTGTCTCTGCCATTTGGGAACCAACACAGCAACCACACTCTCTCTGGATTGCTCTGTTCTTCAGCAGCCAATGTTCAGAGCAGTGGGCGGAGGATGCTTTTTGATAAAGTAGGTCACCTGCCTGGCTATCGGCTACAGGCAAGGGGAGCTATTGAGTAGGTGTGTGATGTGGCAGTGAAAAGGGTGATTATGCTATTGGCCACACAGCACCTGCAGAGGGACAACCTACATTTCTTCTTGAAGAATGGCCCCACCATCCTTCTGTCCACAACGGGTGCATTCTCCCAGCTTACAGGAGCAGAAGGAAAATGAGGAAGTGGGGATCTGCTACAGTCCCACAACACCCACTGCTAAGGACCAAATCAAATTCCAGCTAAGCACAAGCCCCTGCTTGCTGCCATTAACACTTTCTCTTGGAAGCTCTACTTCCCTCCCTCCTGTTGATCGTCCATCCCTCAGCCAACCTTGGTACTTGGGCTCCTGCTTTTCAAAAAAACCCTTCCAGATCATTAGTTTCAGGGTCATCGCTTCTCCCTCTCCAACTTCACCCTAATAAGACTTTTAATGGTGAGCTGTTTGTTTCCCTAATATCATTTCAACCTTCCCCTGCAAGATTTGGGCTGCTTCCTGTGGTCACGCTTCTACAACAGTGTCTCTCCTATATTCTTGTTAACAAACCTATGTACATAGAACTACACTACAGACTATGCTATCCATGGACCCCCTACATCTGTACACAGATGTGCATATAGGACGATACATACATTTTCATACCACAAGGGGTAACAATTTTGGTTAGTTTTCCAAAATGCAGAAGCCAGGAACTGTCCAACTAGAGCAAATCAATGGTCCCTCTAGCCCAGTAGCCTGTCTTCTAATAGTTGATGCCTCAGACGCAGGCAACTTTTCATGGAATATCGTGAGGCATGAAGCTCTTTCTGCATCCAACTTAATATTCCATCAGAATTCAATAGTTCTGATGATTTTACTTTAGCTAGTGGGCCAACAGCTCTTCTACTAAAAGCTCTGACTCGTCTGAGCTGTTTATCTTGGTAATATGTGGAAGTGTGGTCCACAGGTTAACTATGTTGTTTGGAGAACTTATTTTCTTCCCAACTGTACAAACCAAGAGTGTCAGGTGGACAGGGTTCCAGGAGCTCTGACAAGCTCATTTTGGCTCCCCTGTATTGTGCTCTACACCAGGGATAGTACCCATCAGTGACACATCACAAGCCTGAGTGTGTGGACATTGCAAGCACCTCCTGCTTTGGCAATAGCCTCACATGTTACTGGAAACCCTGACAGAACAACAGATGGGGGCTGGTGGCCACCATAGATAACACTGATTAAAGTGGGAGGCTTGTAGAGTTGGAAGGGACATCAGGATAACCTACATGTCCTCTGCCTGTTACTGCGCTGCAGGTTCATAGGACTCAGTTGTAACCAATGGCAAACTGCCCACTCAGTCCCTATGCAACAAACTGCAAACCCAGGAATAAAAGGGAAAGGGTTCTGAATACAAAGCCGGTTGGGCTCGCGACTCCTTCCCCACCTTGAAGCCAGATTGCACTTAGCCATCCACACACTGTCATAAATATTATACTCCCACCCCGATGATAGAGAGCAATTACAAACCTACCTAAAACTATTGCAGTGCTAGGATCTAGGCTGCCTAAGAAACATCTGGATGTGGGGAGGAGAAAAAACAGCTCAGCTAGGCTGCATAGACTCAGGCGAAACGTCTTTGAAAGCTGTCTGAGGTGAAGAGAAACTAAAGCAGCCCATGCCAGGGCACCTTCTGTGCGATCCCAGTGTCTCAGCACACCAGTCCACTTCCTTTGCCCCATAATACAGACAGCCACAGCCTCTCGGGCAGCAACAGCACCAAAAGGCTTTAGGGGATAGATTTGCCAGGGTAGGGAGAGGGTTTTTGTTTTTTCATTTAACTTCCTGGATTTCCAAGCAAAGCAGCAAAAAGAAGCTTTTCCTTTGCCAGCTTGCTCTCCTCTCTGGCAACACCCTCTCTCCCCCTCATCCCTCCATGGCGCGGAGCCGCGAGGTAGCCAGCTAGCGGGGTCAGAGAGTACCAGGGAGAGGGTGCTAATGGACTGGCTCTCCATGCACACGGAAACGATAGATGCAGGTGTACTCGGGGTGACCCCAATTGCTGAGAATCCTTAGCTCCACCACCTGGGACGCAGGCAGATCTTCACCCTAGACACAGGGAAGAGGAAAGAGTTAGCATTGCCAGTCACGCAACAGAACATAAGACAACATTGCTTTGTAAGTAGCAGCTCAGCTTTTCAAATCCCCAGCCCTGCTTTATAACAGGGATAGAACTCATAGAAATCACTCAAAGCCCAGTGCCTCCTGCCTGACTCCACTTGCTAACTTAGAAGTCACAACACAAGTGGCTCGATACCAGAGGTTCCCAAATGTATTGCCTGTGTAACCTCATTCTGGGACTTAAATATAACCCTGTGACCCCAGCCAGCAAAGACATAAAATAGATCAAATATCAATCAGGACTATGTCCCTATAGACCAATGATGCCATTCACTAGGGGCGCTTATAGACGATCCCGCTTACAAGCGGGATCGCTAAACGCCGCCTGTTCCCCCCGTGCGGATTCTGCATGCCGTGTCTGCTGATCAGACACGGCGCAGAGTGCGAGTGAGCATGCGCGCCCTTCTGCGCATGCGCACTCGCGCATGGGACCAGGAAGTGCGGCGTAAAGCTGGCACTTCGGGAATCCGCGTCGGAGGGGGCAGGATTACCTGCCCCCTCCGATGCGGATTAAAAAGCGGCCGCGGTGAGTAGATGAGCTCCAAGAAAGGCGGCTGATCAAAGGATCAGCCGCCTTTTTTGTCTCGTCTATAAATGCCCTAGGAGTCTTAACCCCCTAGTTTGGGAGCCTTTTTTCCAAACCACGTTTGTGGGCCCTGGAACCAGAGGTGGCTTCGGAGTTGATCCAGTCTGCAGCACAGATAAAAGCAGCCTCAGGCCTTTTTTTTTTTTTTTTTGACAGCTGTCTGGGACCAAGGTGCTGTTTTACCAAATAGTCAGAGACCAACTAAATGCAGAGATGTCCTGGCCACATCCCTTATACCACTCCCCCTTCTCCAGTCTCCCTGCATAGAAACCATCCCAGGAATCACCTATTGCCAAGGGAAGCTAAAGGAGCAAGTTAGCCACCACCAAGGCTGCTTTAAGCTGTCCGTGTCAGCTGGCTGAAGGTCTGGCTTACTCGGTTTAACAGAATGAGTCCCTGCCTGCACATTTAGGAGCTGCCCTGAAGAATTCTGCAGCAGGAAGAGTATTCTCTACGTTCCACAAGATGGATCCAGTGCGGGTGGCACGTCCCATCTGTGTCTTCTACCATTTCCAAGTCAGTTCTGAAGGCCTTTCCTGCAGGGTCGAAGCTTCTCTGTAGCCAAGCTGCAGCCCAGGGAGAGATCTGGGCGACTGCATCCTCCAGAGGCTGGTCTACAATGTGTGTAAGGGCTCTCTTGTTCCCAATGAACGAAGCTAGGTTCATCTCCACGTGTCCCAGCCCTGGACTAAGCAGCAGGTTTACACAAAACACTAGAACCATGTTCTAGCTCCACCTGATTAGAGCAGATAGAGCCCTCAGGTTCAAATTGGAGACTATGGATCCATCAAGCCAGAGGTTCTCCCCTCGTCTGCTTCACTGGAGCAGACTGCTAGTGTGGTCTCTCCCCACAATCAGTAGTGAATCAGCCCATGGGTCTAGGCTCCAGCCAGATCCAAGATAGTGGCCAGAATTGAATGCTTCAGAAGAGACTGGAAACCTCCATGGACTTGGCTAATTGCTGAGTCCTAGGCTTGATGCATCCTAAGCTAGTGGGCTCCAGTCAGGGACCCTTGAAGAATGGAGAGAGGCGAGATGGGAGGCCAAATCCCAGGGAGCATCAGGCATTTTGCTGGAAGAGTGTCTCAAATCTCCTGCCTGATTCAAACTCTGCCTCGCGCTCCTCAGCTTACCTGAAAGTGGAATGTCTGGATGGGATCCTTGTCCTGATCGTACACGAACTGCCCCAGAAGAGTGCCCTCTTGCTGTCCTTCTTCGGCTAAGCTCTATGGAAAGAGAGGCCAAGGTGCAGCAGAGAGGAAAGAGAGACAGACAGGAGAGCGGGACAACAGGGAGGTCAGAGTGCCCGGAAGAGCAGGGGGAGGGTTGAGGAACACAAGCGCAGTTAGACTCCACTCCTGCGGTTTCATGCCAAAATAGACAAATAGGACGGTGGGGGGCAGGGGACACACAGGAGCAGTGGGGGGAGAAGGTGGATAGTTACGTGGACTAAATCCCCTCCCTCCCCCTCCTTGCATCTCTCATACTGTCCCCTCATGTACTTCACCCCCTCACAAAGATACCCTATTCCCACCTCCAGAACATCCCTTCCCCCCCCCCCCACCCCATCCTCTTTCAACCGCCTAAAAATTCTCCCAGCCGCTCCTGCCTCCTCAGCACGGTCAATAGATACTCCGTTCCCTCTTGCCGCCGTCCAGAACATAGTCCCTCCCCTCCACACACCAGATCGACCCTCCACGCACGTATTCCGTTCCCTCTCCCCAAAATAACTCTTTCCCTGTGATCTTACTCATTTGGCACTCCCAGACCCCCCGTCTCATCCCTATACCTCAAAAACATTCCCTCTCATTTTGTCTACAGCAACCCCCAGCCCCACTGCAGTGTCCCGGAGAGCCATCTCTCCCACAAGGCTAGAAAACAGGCTGGTGGATGCAGAAACGGGAGGAGGTCCTGTCAACGTGGAAATGCAGAGAACACGGGTTCCTGCCTTTATCCTCACTTGCCCTTCTCTGTTCCTGCACCCTGCCCAGAGAGGAGGACACTTACATAGACAGCAAAGCCCTTGGGGGCACTGGGGATGGTACCCATGGGTGAGAGGGATCTGGGGATGTGCTCCAGCGTCACAGCAGTGGGATGGATGTTACTGGACAGTCGGATGACGGCAAAGCCCTGGGATCCACGAAACGCCCAGCAATTCCCAGGGTTAACGTCCGGCTGCAATTGGAGGAGAGGTGCACAGGACAAGAGCACAGTCTTTAGAGAGCAGCAATAACCACAAGTCTTACGGTCACTCTCAGACAAGCGTGTCCAAACAATGTCCTGGGGAATCCCCAGCTTGCCAGCAAATTGACGGGGCGTCGAACCGGGAAGCTTCACCCTACTCCTTTTCTGAGCATCATGGCACGCAGAAGAGGAGCGTGGCTATGGCAAAAGGGCAGGGTGAAGAAGGTCTTCTGCCTTTTCCAGTGTAGCCAGGCCCCCTTCCCTCACCCCTCCACCCCACCAATTTGCTAGCAGACCTGGCTGGTCAGTCAATTGCCTGTGCAGGGTCACCCCATGCCAAATCAAATCTGGCTGCCCTAAGGCCCTGGCATCCCAAAGGACTCCAAAGCACTGCAGCTGATGATCCCAGGACTGCTGACAGAATGTAGCAGCTGCTAAAGCAGACTGCGTAAGAACGGCTAGACTGGCTCAGCCCACGGTCCATCTAGCCCAGCATCCTCTCTGCGGCAGTGGCCAGCTTCAGCTGGTTCAGAGGAAATCCACAAGAAACAGGGAACCAATGAGCAAGTCCCTCTGCGCCCGGTCATTTATTCCCTGCTTTTGGCAGTCGGATGTTTAGAGACACCCTGAGCAGGAGGCAGCTCCTCTGGCAGTCTTCGCTCTTGGGCAGCAACAGAGGAGCCGATCCACCAGGAACGTAGCCAATCTTTTTGAGTCCAGTTAGACTATTGGTTTCCACAGCTTCCCAGCTCTGGAGAGGAAGGAACGCTTTCTCCTGGGAGATAGAACTATAGCTGGGTGTTTAATGAGCAAACTACAGCCCATTCTGAAGCCCTCGGCAGAGACAGGATATGGGCCTAGTTCTCTAGAGCAATTCCTAGGTGGGGTTGGACCCATTTCTTAAATCGGGTGTGAGGAACCACCAGACCACAGCCTAGGCCAAATCTGCCATGGCTGATTTGTATTTGGCCCCTTTCCCAACGTCTGCATTTGGACGGGCCTTTAAGCACTGAAAGAGCGAGCACAGGGGAAGGGAGCAGAGCGCCCCCGCCCCCAACTCCTATCTAGCCACTGGAGCTTGTACTCATTTTCAGAGCGGCCTGTAGGAGGGAAACTGTTCCCCAACCCTGTCTTAAATGAATCCACAAGCGTTTTGACTGCATTCATTGACGAGGAGACTCTGCTCGGCAAAGGGAGGGAGTGGTCAGGCGGGTAAGTCAGGCCTTTTGGGGAGAATTAAGGAGTGAACAACACTGTTGGGAATGAGGGAATGAGAAGCAGTTTAGGGAGGATCAAATCTATCGAACTGGGAAACCAGACTATCCAGGGGTGCTGTGGAGAGGGCCCCTAGAGGTCAGTAAGAAAGAAATAAGCAGAGAGGGCAGAGAAACAAGGAAAGGCATGTCCCACAAACAGGCAGTCCTTGCTTGCGGCCCCGCTCGCCTCGGCTCAGTCCCTACCTGCAGAATGACCCGTGGCGACTGAGAATGGTACCACAAGGGGATCCCAAAGAGACTCAGCAAGGCAGTCTTGGTCTCGTAGGTTTCTGAGCACCGGGTGCTAATAACGCTGGCCCCTGAGATTGGAAAAGAAACAGACAGATAAAGGGAGGCCCGAGCAGGCCGCAGAGAGAACCCAGGGGCTGGGTCGGCTGTTCCAGCTCCGGTCACAGAGCAACATACGGCAGGCTAGCTTACTCTGCTTGATTCAGCATGTCAAAATGGGCAGGGGCTCTCTCAGCTGAGTCCCACTGCCACAAAATGGTGTCCAGCTCCAGCGTCCTTTCTGTTTAGACTCATGATCTTTGGCTACTCATCAAGCCCATGGCAACTCCTTCCTCTCATCACATTCTTCTTCTGCTCCCTCCACTGGGTCTTCCCTGGCTTTCTGCCCTCATTTCCTGCTTATGTTCTCACCCAGAAACTTTCCTCCTCTTCTGCCACCACCCTCCTGCTCCCTAAACCATATTGCCCCTTCCTTCATGCTGCCCCCGATGCTTGGAACGTCTTCCCTGAGTACATATGCTCGGCACCCTCCCCTCCTGACCTTCAAATGCCTCCTAAAAACCTACCTCTTCGGCCAGGCTTTTCCTCGATTCTGAACCCCACACATTTGCTGCTCCTTGTACTGTCTTCCCTTTCAGGATCCCCCTTCTCCCTTGTAACGAAGCTGAGCACATGAACCTGTCACTTCATGAATGTAGCCTCATCTCTCCCTGCGTCCCCCTTTCCTTGTTCATCCTAGACTGAAAGCCCCTTGGGACAAGGACCCATCTCTAATCATGACTCGGTGTTAGGAACAATTCTGGTGCTATACAAATCAGAACCCCAAAGTATACTTCCCCTCAGTCTACACCCCGAGGACCATTAAAGAACCACTGATTGGTCTGCATACCTGCTGATTCAAGTGCATAATCAACCATGCCAACACGATCTTCGCTGAAATACTTCAGGGCCCGGTTTACAATGAGATGCACTTGCTGTAATGAGACGACAAGACAGATCTCACACACCCCACTCCAATATGCCCCCAGACCCAGAGACAGCGTAGATGCGCAGGAGGGACAAGCAGCACAAATGCAGCCCTTGGATACATCACACGTGCACACCTAGATGCAAAGTCCTATAGTTTCTACACTGCAAATTAAATCCTTGCAAAAATTGCCGGGGGCAGCACAGAATGGGCAGCCTTTTCAAGCTTACACAGCCCTCTACATGCTCCCCTGGCACAAGCACACACGACTGCATGCATCTTTCGGGGCCGGGTTCCCAGGAGCACATCACACTGGTACTCCAAAGTTTGCACTGGCTCCCTATAGCTTCCCAGGCCCAATTCAAGGTTCTGGTTTGACCTTTAAAGCCCAAAACGGTCTGGGCCCCACATATTGGAAAGCTTGCCTGTCCTACCATGCCCTATTGTGGCCCCTGTGGTCGGCCAGGAGCACCTCCCTGTGGGTACTGTCCGTTAGCCTTGCTCATACAACGAGGGCTAGCAGGGGGGGGCATTCTTGGCTGCTGCTGCTGCAGTGCTTTGGGACTCTCTTCACTCTGAGGTTCGTTTGAGCTCGAGCCTGAGCATCTTCTGGAGATGGTTTAAAACCTTTTTATTTGAAAAGGCATTCGGCAGGTAGGGATACGGGACTGGCTGGATTGGTGGTATTGAGTAGGTTTTTTAGTATTAGTTTTAAATGTTTTTATGTAGTGTGCAACACACCTTAACTATTAGAGCGCTCCCACGCTCCAATAATGTATTGTAAACCGCCCTGAGCCTCTGGAAAGGGCAGCATATAAATTCAAATAAAATAAAAATCAGTAAATATTGTGTCCTGTTTCACCCAGTTTGGTGCCCGAAAAGTGGCGAGACATGCTGGTAGCTTTCTTAACCCATAAGCAGGGACCTGTGTTCTCCCCACTGCTGTCAATGGGGAGAACATAGCGAACACAGGTCCCTGCCTACAAGCCTGTTCTTGGCAGAAACCCCAGGACAAAGTTCCAAAGTGATGGCCAGAGTGTTTGGTTGGAGTAGAAGAGACACCAACTTGTTATAACAGGCCAGAAACTTCTGAAAATGAAAGGCAGAACTGCTATTCCCATT
>QEPC01015715.1:19508-29710 GCA_003113815.1 Sphenodon punctatus | reverse complement strand
TCCTTCAATGTATCTCTTGCCAACTCCACCTCCTCCTCCCTTCCACTCTCAGTTGGTGTTCCCCAAGGCTCTGTCCTTGGCCCTCTCCTCTTCTCTATCTATACTCTGTCCCTAGGCAAACTCATTGCCTCCCATGGCTTCCAATCTCTCTCTACTGCCTCTCTCTCTCCCCATCTATTCAAGCTCGCCTCACCAGTTGTCTGACATCTCTACCTGGATGTCTCAACATCAACTCAAACTCAACATGGCTAAAACTGAACTCATCTTCCCCCCTCATCCTTCCTCTCCCTCTTCCCTGTCGATCCTCATCGATGGAGTCACCATCCTTCCCGTTCCCCAAGCCCGTAGCTTAGGCGTCATCTTTGACTCACCCCTTTCTTTTAAACTCTACATTGACTCTGTTGCTAAATCCTGTCGCTTCTCCCTCCATAACGTTGCTAAGATTCGCCCTTTTCTTTCCATCTCCTCTACCAAAACCCTTGTTCATGCCCTGGTCATCTCTCGCCTCGATTACTTTAACCTCCTTCTCACTGGCCTTCCCCGCCTCCCCCCCGTCTCTCAGATTGTAAGCCCTAGGGCAGGGACCATGTCTATTCAATTACTTTGTAAAGTGCCAGGTACATTGCTGGTGCTATATAAATGCATGCTAATAAAATAATAGTGTACATGGGGGGTGAAGGTTGTGGGTTTTATTGGGATGAAAAATATGGGTATGATTGGGATGAGGTAGGGTTGGGTGGGAGATGTTTCTGCTGGGGGGGCACGGGTTCCCCACCTGCCTCCGTTGTCAATCTGCCTCCAGGGTGACCTCAGCCACGCTTTCCCCATAGGCTTTGTTGTCCCTTTGAGGGCTGTTGTGCTTAGGGGGTTGGGACCTGTAAACATGAGCTGGAGAGGGGGGCCTCATCAGGGAAGGTAGAGAGCAGGGCAGCTACTGAATCAATTGGGGTCATGTTGGGCATGGCGATGGATGGGGGAAGAAACCCCATCAGGGACGCTGGGGAAGGCACCTTGTCTCTCGGTTCCTGTCTCCCACTCCCCACCTGTCTTTGGATATTTGGGGGTTAAGGCCAGTGGGACCCCTGATCCGAAATTGATGCTGCCTAATGCGAGGTCAGTGGCAAATAAAACATCAATCATCTTTGATCTCATTCAGGATGAAGCCGCTGACCTCGTATGCATCACAGAGACCCGGTTGGATGAGGCTTCTGGGCCTATATTGTCTCAGATGGTGCTCAGTGTAGCATCAGCCTAGAATTGGGGGTTGGGGGGCACAGAGTGGTAGTGATCTGCAAAGATATCTTGGCTTTTTTAAGGTATCCAGCTTCTAACATCCAATATAGAGTGCGTCCACCTTGTGCCGGTTTTGGCCAGGGATAGGTTGAGGATTTCGCTGGTGTACCAACCACCCCACCCCGCAGCAGACTCTCTGACCAAGTTGGCTTCAGAGATGGTTTTGGGTGACTTCAACATACATGCCGAGACTAACCATTTGGGGCCAGAGCAAGTCTTCATGGCCTCCATAACAACCATAGGTCTATCCCAAATAATATCTGCACCAACATGAGGCAGGACGTACCTTGGATTTGATGTTTTGCACTGACCTGGAGTTAGGGGTTCCGGTTATTGGGGACGTGGTTACAACACTATTGTTGTGCTCACACCATTACCTTCTGAAGGCCCAGATCCCTGCCCTCCTATGTGCACGTCAGGGTGGGGGACCCGTTAGATTGGTCCGCCCTTGGAGACTAATGGATCCAATTGGTTTCAAAACTCCCTTGGGGATTTACCTATCCACCTTGATGGCTGCTCTGTCGATGACCTGGTTGCTTTGTGGAATGATATCTTGGTCATGGCCATTGACATGGTTGCACCCAGGTGTCTGCTCCAACCACTGCAGTGGCTTAGACCCCCCTGGTATAACAGGGAACTGGAGGCGGTGGAAGCGGGTGGTAGGTGGTTAGCGCACAGGTGGTGCTCAACTCACAACGAAGCTGACTGATTGTGGCATAGAATATTTATTTTTTTTCAAATAAAGGACTATGCTGTGGCTGTGATGGCAGCAAAGAAAGCTTTCTTCTCCGACATCACAGTGTCTGCAAAGTCTCATCCAGCAGAGATTTCCCGGGCGGTGAACAGACTGGCAAATCTGACCCGTCTCTCTCGTGTACCAGAGGCATCTAGTGCCTGCGGTGACATTTTTATTAATGACTTTGCAGATAAAATTACCCAGATTCACCACAACTTGGGTGCTGCTACTTTACTTACAGAGTCAAAGTTTGGGGTTGTGGAAGCTCAGCCGTGTCCTGTTTGCTTGGATCGGTTTCAATGAGTGTCACCCACCGATGCAGAGAACGTGCTTGGAGAAGGGCAGGCAGCCAGTTGTGGATTAGATCCTTGCCCATCCTGGTTGGTGAAGGCCGGCGGAGAGAGGTTGGGGCCGTTGCTGGCTGGGGTAGTCAGCGCCCCCCATCAGGATGGAGGTTGTTGAACACCCTCACAACTGTAGTTGTCTGGCCCCTGCTTAGGGAACCATCTTTGGACGCTGACTCCCCGGCGAGCTATCACCCGGTCTCTAACCTTCCCTTTTTAGGGAAGGTTATTGACTAGGGCGGTTGCCCAGCAGCTTCAGGCCCATCTCAACGCTATCAGATTCCTAGACCCATTTCAGTCAGGTTTTCATCCGGGGTATAGCACAGAGGCCTTGTAGCCTTGGTTGATGATCTTCGCCTGGAGATCGACAGGGGCAGTTGTGCCCGATTGATCTTGTTAGACCTTTTGGCGGCCTTGGATACAATTGATTACGAGGTGTTGTTGACACGACTATGGGACCTGGACTACTCTTGAGTGGTTCAGTTCATTCCTGTCAGGGAGGTCCCAGCGGGTGGTGATGGGTGATTGCTCATTGTCCCCACAGGACCTCCCCCGTGGTGTCCCGCAGGGTTCCATCTTGTCACTTCTTTTGTTCAGTGTGTATCTGAAACCACCGGGCGAGCTCATTCGGAGGTTTGGGGTGACGTGCCATCAATATGCTGATGACACCCAGCTCTCCCTCTCTTTTTCATCCAACCCAGGCCCTGCAGGCTTGGTGCTCACCTGATGCCTGGCTGCTGTCGGGGACTAGCTACGGGTGAGTCGATAGAAGCGGAATCCAGATAAGACTTAAGTGATGATGACTGGCCGATCTTGTGTCTTGAGGGGATTGGTACTCCTGTTACTGGCGGGAGCTGGCGCCCTCTGGTTACCCAGATTCGCAGCCTTGGGAGTGCTTGGACCCCTTGCTGCACCTGGGACATCAGCTTGTGACAGTGCCCAGGAGCACTTTGCATCTGGTTAGGAGGTTGCATCTCGGACCGGGCCACCATCATCCACGCTTTCATTACCTCGACGCTAGACTCCTGCAGTGCGCTCTCCCTGGGGTTGCCCTTGGAAGCTGCAGCTGGTGCAGAATGTGGCGACCCAGTTCCTTTCGGGGGTGGGTCACTGTGAGCATATCCCACCGGCGCTCTACAATCTGCACTGGCTCCCTAGAGTCTTCTGGGCACAATTAAAGCCCTCAACAGTCTGGGCCCCACCGGTCAGAGACCGCTTTTCCTTCTGTGCTCCACTGTGGTCGGCTGGGAGTGCCCGCTTGCGGGGACCACCTGCCAATCTTGTTTATAGGGCAAGGGTCCACAGGGAAGCACTCTCGGTATTATGGAACTCCCTTCCCCTGGAGGGAGCTCTGTCAGAGCCCGAGCCTGGGCGTATTCTGGAGGCCGTGTACAACTTTTCTTTTTGGCAAGGCATTTGGCAGGTGGGGCTAGGGGATGTTAGGGTTGAGGGTGGGTTTTTCGGTGAGGTTTTGGAAAAGGAGTTTTATTGTATTTTACGTAAGCCGTCCTGAGTCTTAGGGGAAGGATAGGATAGAAATTTTTAAAAATAAATAAATAAAATAAATCCCAGAGGGGGCCTAGCTGCAGGCACCTCTCTTACTGTACGTGGAGCAGGCAACTCTTTTGGGGGTTGCCCATCACACATCCCTGACACCTACACTCTGCTGCTTCCCAGGGCAAGGTCTGCTTACCTGCGAGGCTTGCACAATCTGTCGCAGGCGGCCACTGAAGTCCTCTTGCAGTTGGATGCGGACGGCATCCAGCTCCCTCTGCAGGGCATGAGTGAGAATCAGCACAATCCAAGCACCCAATAACCCACCCCCAGCACCACTCCAGATACCCAGCTCCTCACACGCTGGCTCTCAGACTCCCACCCTAAAGCATGCTGGCCCCACTCCACCATCTTCCACCCCGCACTGACGTTTTCCCACCCCCAGTCTATATTGCCCCGGCCTGAATTCCTTCTATCACAGCTCCCTCAAGCCCCCACCCCCTAACACCGCAGCATCCACCCCCACAATCCCCTCCCCCAGGCCAGGGAGAAGAGCCAAGGTTTAGGGAGAGCCAGGCAGAGAAGGCAAATCTCCCCAAGGCGAGTCGTCGCCTACCTGGATATGCACAGCCCTGTCTTTGTGGAAGTCATCCCTTAGGGCGGCCTCTCGGCGGCTCACCAGCCCTTCCAAGAGCGCCAGGGTGTCACCGTGTGCCAGACCTCCCCCTGCTGCCGTTCTCTGAAGCGCCAGGTGCGAGGCCTCCGCCTCCAGGGCCTCGAAGCGTCTCTCCAGGGCTTGAAGCCGGGACACAATTTGCTGCTCAGCCTTTAACCCCAGAGTGGCAAAAGAGGCAAACGGACACAGACAGGAGTAAATCAAGGGCTAGAATCATTCTCTAGATCAGCAAGCCGCAGACTCGATATTGGCACAGTAATATACCCACCACTTGCCAGTAGAGGGCAGCTCTGTGCACACCGCAACTCCTTCCCATATTAAAGGGCAGCTCCCCGGTTCAGCGGGTCTCAAGCATTTTTGAACCGCACCCCCACTCTCCTCCCACTCGTCTGTCAGAGCCGAGGCCCCTCCCCCCCACACACAGACATCTTGCTCCCTCTTTTCCTCTCCCCCTTTACACTTTTCTATTGCTTTCCCTTTCTCTTCCCTTTGCCACCCCATTATTTTGGAGATTCCCCCAGCTCAGTGAGAGTGTGGCGATAAGTGTTTGCCAGCAGGGGTCCTCCTTGCACCTCCCCAGAACATTTTCTGTGGCACCCCTGTGGGGGATCATCCCCCAGTTTGTGAATCTAGGCCATAGCTCAGCTAACAGAAGAAGCTGACGTGCACGAGAGTAAGTCTCATAGGTTTCTCCAAAGAGATGGCAGCGACATACACAGATCCAGCATACAATGTCTCATCGGCTGGATCTGCACTGCTTTTGCATTTAGGATCCAGCAACAGAATTGCTCTCAGACCCCATCCCAGGTGCTCCTGCCCCTCCCCTGGAAGATTCTGGGGGTAAAACCTACCCCCATCTGCATCCTAGTGATCCCTGCTGCTGGAACTCACCTCAGAAATCACAGCTGAGCCTGCTGCTCCATGCGTCTCCCCTCTCCTGGCAACAGGGGGTGAAACCTTCACTGCCCCCCAGGACAACATGGAAGAATGGAGCCCAAAGGGGTAGAAATACCAAGCACCTGCCATCATAGAAAGGAAGCATCTGATTAGAGGGAGGGAGGAATAAACAGATCCCAGAGGGTCTCCAAGTAGGCCTGCTTAGAGCCTGCGCTCACAGTGCCAATGCAAACAGCAGCCCCTCTGTCTCCCAACACAAGCTTCTCTGTTATTAGCAGCTGTTATTTTTAGCAGCTGTTATTTCGAGTCCTGGCCATCAACAGTCAAGGGAGGCAGCAGAGAGGCCCCTTGCAGAGCACTGCACTGGAGAGGAGTCACAGCCATTCAGTTTTGGGATGGGGGTGGGTAGGGTTGGTTCAATAGGTTCTAGATATAATAAGGGCCAGCTGGAATGCTTGGCACTGGATCTGGAAAGCCCCCAAGCCCAGGAGAGTCTGGCACACTGTAATGGGGAAAAGGGGGCAACACAGACATTGGGGGTAATGGGACACAGACTTTGGGGTACTGGGGATAAATTTAGTTACTAACAAGGACAGCTAAAGCTACATGTTAGAAGGTTGTGAGTCTTGCCACCCTGCTGATCTAGTTTGGCAGGGTGGGGTGGGGGGGGCAGAAAAAGCATTATTAGGCAGAACAAGCAGTTGGTTGCTACGGTAACGCCCAGATGGGGTATGCAACCAACTTAGAATAACAAAAGAAGCAGGAGGGAGGAAGTGATCCAAACCCCCTGCAAAGAAAGGAAGACACAGAATCTTCAGTCACTCTTTTCCAGCTTGACCAGCAAAGAACAAGTAGCTTGCAGGAGATACTGCTCCAACCATGAACTAGAGACTTTCCAAATCACTAAAGGGACTGAGCCCGGCCACAACACCCAGGCCGAGAAACACTGACCCAATCTGGACTGAGCCTCAGGGTAAGAGGACAGTTAGAGAACTTCAATAAATCAAATATAAAACAAACACATTCTAAAATACGCTGACTTGCACTATCTGATCAACAGCCTTATACTTGTATATACTAAATATATGTTTTATAACCAAGCCTAGCGTGCTTGTGTGTTTATTCAGCCTTGGGGGGGTTCACTAAGGGGGTACCCTATCTAGTAGGGGTGGGACTACCGGATGATCCGGTATCCGATACTGCCGGTTTTTGTGTGTACCGGCAGTATCGGATTACCCCGGTAATTGGGGGAATTTACCGGATTCCCCCTGTGCCGGATTTTTTTACATTGAGGCCATTCAAATGAATGGCTGCAATGTAAAAAAAAAACACAGAAAAAAAGCAAACACTTTCCCTCCCCCGTCCAGGCTGTGCGGGTGGAAGGGTGGACACCCCCCACCCATCCTGCCCAGCCTGGATTTAAAAATATATTTTTTTCCCTAAGTCCCTGGGCCGCCACTGGTGACCCAGAGTCCGCACCAGCAGCAGGTAAGTGTACTGGTACCGTTGATCCCTGGGGTGGGGGGTGGTTTAACACCCCACCCCAGGGATCACCCTACCTCACCCACCCAGGGATCACCCTACCTTGCCTTCAGCGCCGGGCGGCGGCAGCGGTTGGCTTCAGCTTTGCTGTGGCTGCCGGCTTCAGCACGCTAGTGACGCGTACTAGGCCTTCCGGGGAACTTCCGGGTTTCTGGGGGTGTTTCTGGGGGTGCGGACCTCCGAAAGCTCCCTGATCGTGGTGAGGGGTTCTGATCATTTGGGAACCCATGTGGGCACAGGCAACTGGGTTGCAGCTGGCCTAGTGGGCATTCGGGGGGACTGCCTAGAGAGGGGGACCCCAATCCCAGTGACACACACTCTGGCTATCCTCACTGTAGCATCCAAGCAATTCACAGTCCTCACAGCAGCTGCGAGGAAGGGGAGCGCCATCCCCCTCTCACAGATGGGGAAACTGAGGCACAGGGGTGATTAAGTTCTTCACCCAAGGTCACACAGCGAGTCTTTGGCTAAGCTGAAAACAGGTCCCAGATCAGTGCCCTGGCCTGTATGCCAGCCTGGCAAAGCCGAGCCAGGATTTAGGTTCAGGATACACTGACTAATGACAATGCTGGCCCTTGCCCAGAGCTGAATCATACCAGGTGGATCAAAGGGGATTGTGCCCTGGGATACCCAGCGAGGGAGGGGGAGGGCACAATCTCACTGCCACAGAGAGAATGAGCTATCACCTCCAGGACAGTGGCAGCGAGGCGAGCAGCTCTGAAGACAGGGCTACGGGAGTTGCAGCACAAGGAACAACTCACCATACGCGAGGGATGCCAGGAGCAGCAGCAGGAGCAGCAGCAGCAGGAGCCTCTTCAAGGCCCAGTAGCGCCTGGGTCCCAGCAGGAGAAGGAGGAATAAGCATGAACGTCACTAGGCTCCCCCAGGCTGGGTTTCCCACAGCGAGTAGAGCCCGGCCACTCGACCAGCCTGGTCACCTTGAGCTTGGCTCCAGCAGCTCCCAGGAGCCGCCCCTCCCCCCCGCCCGATAACATGCCCTCCTCCCAGCTCTACCCGTGCCACCGTATCCTCCTGGGAACCCGCTTGTGGGGACTGTACCTTACTCACTCCCCTCCCCTCCGGCTTGTCCATTCCTCTGGGCAGTCTAGGATTTGCACCACCCCACGACCCATTCCCACCTCCCCGAGTTCCCATCCGCCCCACACTGACCTTGTCAAGACAAAGACGTCTAGGAGGGAGGCAGCGGTGGTGAGGCGGTACCACGCCGTTCCAATCCACCAGTACAACAGCCCAAAGAGCCGGCCTGGAGAGAACCAGGGGCGGTATCAGAAGATCAAATGCCCCGTCTGTATCCAGCTGTCACGCCTGCTCTGCCCTCCCCTCTGCTTTGGGACCAGAGAGCTAACTCCCCTTCATTGCCACATTTCTGTAATTTCCACACACCCTCCCCCCCCAAGACCTCTCAGCAATTAGCAAAGGGAGATGCTCCTCACACTGTGAGGAACAGGGACATCTGGGCAGTGAAACGGACATTTTGGACCAACCTTTGGTCACCCAGTCGCAATGTCCCATCAGCCTTGCTCATGCAGTTGTCCCAGATGCAAGCTCCCCAGGGCTGACAGCCTGGGCATGTAGAGTGCCTAGCACAAAGGGACCCCTTTCCCAGAATGGGGGCTCCAATATAAATAATAATGGGATCCTCCTTCCAACTAGGGCTACAGGGGGCAGACTGTCGTAGAAATCAAATATTCGCAGGATAAACGCAGGCCCAATCAAAATTTGCTTTGATTTGCAGACAGCAAGCAATAGATTGCCTTCACTCTCTGTCCCGATGGTTAACTCTCTAACCCCATTCACTAGTTGTACCTGGTTTCTAATTTGGAAGGTAAAGCCGGAGAAATGCAGCCACTGGTTCTTGTTATGCTTCCTTCTGCTAGTGCGTGCAGCGTACTGCTTTCTGAACACCCACCCACCCTTCTCCCTCCACTCACCTGGAGAAGTGAGCACCAGCCAAAGAAAAGAGCCGGCTCTGGAGAGCACAGTCCGGAAACCAGAACCAGAACCGGTTTGGTCCATGCAAGAGTGACCTGCAGGGAGGAGTGGAGAAAGGGGGGATTTGAGGCACCAGAGCGGAACCTCGTGTCCTCTCCCTGCGCTCGGTGGCTTTGCAGTCACCGAAGAGACGTTGGGCGTTTTCACATGGGCAGCTGCCCAAACCGGAGACACTGGCGGGAGGGGAGGCAGGGCTGCTGTCCATCTGCTCAGTGGACGGCGGCTGCAGTCCTGCTCCTGGTCGGGGGGGCTGCCCCAGGCAACACCATAGAGTTGCGGGTGATCTGCCTGCAACTCTATGGTGTGGGGGGGAGTGGGGTGTCGAGCAGGCAGAGCATGGGTTGTGGCAACTGCCGGGTTGTTTAAACCCAACCCAGGCCAGGCTGCAAGCGGTCAGACACAGGGTGTGCTCCCAGGCACCCATTGTCTCCTACTGAATCAAGGTCTATGAGCCTCTCCCCATCCCAGAGTCAGGTCTGAGAGAGAGAGAGAGAGAGAGAGAGGGGGCCCTATGCTGGGTTGTGTGGTTTGGCCTCCTACCCAGCCAGCCCACAGCCAGGTTTGAGGTGGGTCTGTGAATGGGGACCCATGAGATTCCGCAAGTGGGTTTCCCCCTTCTCGTACAGTGTTACTCTCTTGGGAGGCCTCTCTTTCCACCATGCTTGTTATCCAGACTGCAGCCGCTGCCAGCATCAGGGAACGGGCTCTTCCTTCCCCTACCTGCATAGTCATCCTCAGAGGAGTAGCCAGATGAAGAGGCATAAGTGTCATAAGTCTTGCTTTCTGTCAACCCATTGATTTTACTGGACTCTGTACCTCCTGTGCCTCGTCTCCTCCTCACGGAGAGCGGCTCACCTGTCCAGGAAACACAGAATCTCTTTGAGAAACCAAGCAGCCGCCGGAGGAGGTAAGAGAATTGCGCAGCTCGCTGCTGGTAACTCACTAGGCGCGGTTGCTCCGGGCTACCCTCACAGCCAAAGTGATGCCTAAGCCTGTAGGACTTCACATCGCAGCCCTCCCACCTCTTCCGGATTGATCCTTGCGCCTCTACCAGTGTCCGCTGAGTACGGCAACTGGCCTTAACGCTGGGGCTGGAGGGTTCAAGAGCAGGTGTGGCTTGCTGAAACCCTACAGCTGTAGGAGCCCGAGAGGCTGGATTCTGTTGCAGCCCCCTTCTCACCAGTGCAGGTTTGGAGTCCTGGGGGGG
>QEPC01015715.1:0-16533 GCA_003113815.1 Sphenodon punctatus | reverse complement strand
CTCTTCAGCTTGAGAACCACAGAACAGATAACATAAGGCTCATTAACCCCGCCTGCCAAACTGATGCCCTCTACTGCCTTTTCCTCCTAGATTTGGGAAGCACTCTCATGATGAAATGTAAATGTCCATCCTGGCCCCGCTCCAGCAGTGCTGCAGGTAATGAAACCATTGGGGACCTTCCTAAAGAAACCAAGGAAGCCTGATCCTTTTGACTCAGGAAGGACCTATCTCACCTGGGTGGCTGGATTTTCAAGGTGAAGAATTGGGACTTCTGTCCCAAGGGTCAGTGGGGTTGCTGGTTCACCTCAGAAACACCTCTTAACTACTGGGTGAATGCCTTGCAGTCTTTCAGAACTCAAGGCTCTAATGGAGAGCCAGGGGGATTATGTCCTCCTCTCTGTTTGGTTACATTGTTTTGCTTTCCTCATAGTAGTTGACTTCCTCAAAGAAGTCAACGTTCTTGCGCCTACAGTTGCTTGCCGCGGAGCCCTACCGCCTGAGTGATGTCATGCATGAGTCTCTGACCACAGACTGCTTTTCCCCAGTGTTGACTGAGCCTCTCCTGCAGGCACTGGATCGCCGGCTCCAGAAGGTGCTGGGCATGGTGCCAGAGTGCCTGGTGAAAGGAAAACGTAACAAGGGGGTGGTGGACGACATGAGAGGGCAGCGGCATGTGATCTGGGAGCGCAAAAAGAGGAGTGAGCAAGCATGAATGGGATGGTCCTCTTCCCACACACATCATGCCCATTGACCATCAAGACTCTTGCTGCAGGAGACTCACTGGTGGTGCCTAGTCCTGAACCACTGTTTGGAGCCCAAAGTGGGAGGGAAGACTATCCCCCCCATCCTTACCATGCTAAACATCTCTCTGTTCTGAGGCTGCTGGCAAGGGGGAGAAAATGTATCAGGGGAAAAGAGTGGGGTAAAAAATACCAAGTGGGAAATGGGGGGGTGGGGAGGGTAACAAGATTGGGGGTTTCCCCCTCGAGGGCAGACTGTCTCCACATCCCTCTCTTTACAGTACACCCGTTGTGCAGAGGCAGAGAGGGGGAGTGACCTGCTGTGACTAGGCTAAGACCTCAAGATTTTCTGATGTCCCACCTCTTTGGTGTCTGTCTACTTCTCTCAAGGAGTGTCCTGTCAAGGAGTGGAAAGCCTTTTCCCTCCCACAGGCCATATTGAAAATCAGTGCACGTTCTGTGGACTGGATAGGAGTTGGGGGTCGGCGTTCTCAGGATGGGGAACGGAAGGGGAGTGTACAGATCATGGATCCATCCCCTATCCTTGAGAGCATGCCCTCATCTCCACTCCCTTCCCCTGAGTTCACTCTCAGTGCTTGAGGGTAGGGACTGGATCCATCCAAAACCAGGAACTGGAAAGGGGCCAAATAAATAAAGAAAGAAAGAAAGAAAGAAAGAAGAAGAAGAAGAAGAAACAACAACAACAACAACAGTGGGCTGGATTTGGCCCTCAAGATGGTGTTTCTCCAGCCTCAGCTTTCATTCTGACTCCAGCTTGCCAGCATAGCCCCATGGTAGTGACATCACCACAGCTTCTACTGAAGTCGTCATTGTTTTAATTAGCTCCAGGATTAGATGACTGTGCGCTATGAAAAGCCAGGTGGTGGTGGGGAGAGACAGAGTTTGTGCTTCAAACACAATCCTCTGAACTCAAAGCAAAGAGCAACAAAAATGAACCAGTCCTGGTAATTGGAAATTTGTATCAATCATCAGCTGCTCCCCTTCAAAAATTCCCTCCTTAAATTTTCTCCTTGAATATTCACCCTTTAAAATGGACAGACCTATTCAGGGACAAAGAACGTGTCATGCTTAGCGCTCAGCACTAAGATTAGTTCCTAATCCCGCTTGGAGGGGTTGGGAAATAATCTGGCAGTAGGTTTCGGTCAAGGGCACTGAGGGAGGGAGGAGGCAGGTCTCTGTTGTTTGTTGTTGTTATTAATTATTTATTATAGATTACACTGAGAGGCACTTTCTCTCCTGCTTCTAGGAATGGAAACACTTGAGCTACAGTGAGGGATTAAAAGAACTAAATATGTCCTACTTAGTCAGTGATGGTTAACAGGGCACATGAGTCTCAGGGTGTAAACAGCAAGGAGAGAGGAAGTAACTAGGGCCCAGGCTTCCTTGTGCAACCACAGAGCCCAACCTCCACTTGAAGGGAGCCCCAGTGCCACTGAAGTGTGTTAACCAGTACAAGCATGTTGCTCAGAGCCACTCGGAGTAGGGGCAGGATGGAGGGTGCTGATGATGTAAGCAGAGTAATGGAACTTTAATAAAGCTAAAGCTCCAGCAATGATTCTAATTTGGATACATGGAAGCTGAGACTTGTTGGTTTCAGCCCTACCTAGTCCTTGCAGCAATAGTACTAAGCAAGTGTGTGATATTTTGCATAATCTGAGACTGGTAGATTTATTTCAACTCCAATTGCAAAGGTGTTTTGTTTTTTTAAGCAGAACAAAATCAACCATGGACAGAATGGAATCCACTAAGGATATTTCATTTGTTTTCAAAGCAGCGTTTGGAACCAGCTCCCTAGAGAGGAAAGGTCCTTGATATGATTAAACCTTTTACACCTGTTTCCCAAGTTTTTATGTATCTCAAACAGTGGAAACTACCAGACATTGTCTTGGCTCCAGAGACAGGAATTTCATGGTTTCTGCCCATCCCTTGCTTCCTAAAAGCTGCCAGGGATTTTGTTGTTTGTGCCTGGTTAAAGGGCCAATGTTCTCTGCCAAAATAGGGGAAACGGGCCTCTGGTTATAATATAACAGTGGCATGAGCTAGAGGGGAAGCATGGAAGGAGGTGGGGGTCAGGTCAGGTCTCTGGAGAGAGAAGCAGCAATGCAATGCAACTGGAGACAAAGTCGTTATAATGATCATGGGGAAAGGCAACTGATGGAAGGGAGAAAGGACAGAAGAGAGGAGAAGAGCTTTTTAGAAGTGTCTGGTTTCTGGAACTGCTCAGGAGGTGATGTAGCCACCCCTTGGTGCAGACTCACACCAAGTTGGTCTGAATGAACTGAAATCAAAGTTCTTCCTTGAGTGGTATGCTCGAGGAGTCACACATTTGGGTTCTTCGGAGGCAGAGACCCCATCAGAACTTTTTCCCAGTAGTGTCTCTCAGAGCGGCTCATGCTCAGTTGGCACGGTGTATAAATTGTGCCACTCCGGCCCTCACTTCAGGTATTCATCTTACCGCATAGAAACTGCACAGAGCTCCGTATCCTTTGTAGTGTTTACTTTACCTCACAAGCAAAAATCTTATAAAAAAAACTTTAAATACTTAGTTAACTATTTAGAATTAATACAGTTACTTAATCTGGATTCTAAATTTATAACAAAATGCAGTCCAGGCCTCACAAGGTGTGACAGCTGCCACGATGCCATGCCACACTCCGACAATCACAACCATGTGTTATATGTTTAAGAGAACAGCATATTGCCTCTTCTTGACATAATGGGCAAGCTTTCACTTCAAGAATGAGAAAGGACAGAGCAGACAGGCTTGCTGCCTATCTCTAAAAAAAAGTCTCACCGAACGAATGACTATTAAGCAGCCTAACAAACTAACCAGGGATGGTCAAGTTCCCGCCAAAAAGGCTCCTAAACAAATGCCTCCGAATGATCCTCAAACTGAAAGCCAGAGTGTGTACACTACTCAACACCCAACCCCGAATGCTACCGGGGGAGGCTTGAAACATACAGTGAGGATCCAACCATGGATTGGTGGAAATGCCCCAAAAGGCAATCTGGACAGAAAGGGCAGTCTTCACAGGCTTTAAAGCCTAAGACTTACCATAGTTTGAAGCAACATAAACTTGTAGGCAAAGAGCCTAAACAAGAGCCGCTCACGTTTATCGGCACAGAGCTGACCGAAGAGCCAACTTCAAAAGAGCGCTGCTCCGTGCCACCAGCGATTCACTCAGATCAGGTGCAACAATCACCCCCACCCCATGCGGATGCAGCTTCAAGCCACTCTCTCACTCTCCAGGAGGCTCTAAACGATGTGAGTAATACTGGTGAGAATAACCCTAGTCTGCATATGGATTCCAAAAGAAAGAAGTCTAGTTTTTCATCTCCTTAGTGGCCTCATTTGAGCTCCTTAGTGACTTATACCTGCCTGTAGCATCCGCCTGAATGTTTGTTTGTCTTCTCCCCTGTCTNCCACCTTTCCCATTGCCTGCTAGTCGTTCCCCATATACCTACTGTCTGCCCTCCTCTGCAGACTGCTGCAACCAACCTGATTGTAACCAAGCCACGCACACGCACCTGAGACTTCGCATCCGCCTGAATATTTGTTTGTCTTCTCCCCTGTCTCTCCCACTGTCCCCTCTCCCTGTCTCCCCCTCCTTGTCTTTTAGATTGTAAGCCACAGGCAGGGACCGTGTCTATGTCTATGTTCTGTACAGCACCAGGCACATGGCTGGCGCTATATAAATGTTTATAATTATAATTATAATAATAATATTAAATAAAGGCAACTTTCTACACCTGTGAGCCCAAGGAAGGGCAAGGACAGTAGGGGGGGGGGACAGGATCTGCGTGCTGGGAGAAGGAGCCTGCGAGTTTGCGAGCCCAGGACTAATACAATAAGGAGTGTCCAAGGAAGGGATCCGGGATCCAGACACTAGCTAAAGCAAATGTCTAAGAAAGGCATGTCGGATCTGGGGGATTCTTGGGGCCTGTGCCTACTCCGTCCTGCTCCGTGGCCTCAATGAAGACACCCCCAGGGTCTGACCCGCTTACACCCATCCTCCTAGGCAGCTCATAGAGTGGCACATGCACACAACGGGGTTCTATGTAGGCACGATGGAATGCAGACACCGCCCAACCCCGCTGCAGTTCCAAGCTCTGCAGAATGGAAGAGTGGGAGCCCGGGATGAAATGAGAGAATGGAATGGAAACAAAACTGTGACTTTTCTGGGTGTTTGGGCACTGCCAGTAGTTGGACAGTCACTAACAGAGGCTGGACCATCCCTGACGTTTTTTCTCATCACTGCCCTAATGACAGTGAGAGGATGCCAGGAGCGCCTCAGTCAGACGGCAGAGATAAGTCTCTGGGGGGAAACAAGTGATACAGGGAAGACGAGCCGACTGAAGGAGAGCGTGTTGCCCTATATGAGGCTTGGACACTCAGAGAATTGTAGAGAGCCCTCACAAGCAGAGATGTTTTCCGCCCCAACTGTAGAGCGATGCAGAAGATACTAGAGACTGGCAGCTAAGCTTGAACAAAATAATGAAATTTGAGCTAGCTCAGGTAAAGGCGTAGCCTTAGCCTCAACCTGGGAATTCCTCAAAGCACTGGGATTACACTGCCACACCCATCTCCCTGAAGATGAAGGTTTTGAAGGATTCAGAGGGGCAGAGTCATCAGGAGTAGATTCTGGTCAGACTGAATGGATTGCCCAATGCACACTGTCCCTTACTGAAAAGGACCTTGATCCAGCAAAGCAAAACCAAGAATTCTGAAGAAACACAGAAATGAAATTGCAGAACCACTATTGATCATTTGTAAATTAATGAATTCTAAAATCTGCCTCTGTATCTTAAAATTGGGGAATAGTAAATGTAACACCAGTTTTTTAAAAAGGACTCCAGTGTGTGAAGCCCCAGCAGGGAAGGTTCTCCTCCTACCTCTCAGACCGCCCCTTTAAATTCTCGCTCCCCGAGTCGAGCTCCTCCTCCCTCCCCCTTTCGGTTGGGGTCCCGCAAGGCTCTGTCCTTGGCCCTCTCCTCTTCTCTATTTACACCCTGTCCCTTGGCAAAATTATTGCCTCCCACGGATTCCAATATCATCTCTATGCTCAATTCTACCTTTCTACCCCCTCTCTCTCTTCTTCTATCCGCTCACGCCTCGTCAACTGCCGCTCTGATATCTCTGCCTGGATGTCCTGACGTCAACTCAAACTGAACATGGCCAAGACCGAACTCCTAATTTTTCCTCCCTCCCCTTCCTCTCCCTCTAACCTGCCCATCTGCATCGATGGAGTCACCATCCATCCTGTTCTCCAAGCCCGTAGCTTGGGCTTCATCTTTGACATGCACCTCTCTTTTAAACCTTACATTGACTCTGTTGCCAAATCCTGCCGATTCGCCCTCCATAACATTGCTCGGATCCTCCCCTTTCTCTCTACCTCCTCGGCCAAAACCCTTGTTCATGCCATGGTTATCTCTCGCCTTGATTACTGCAACCTCCTCCTTGCTGGCCTCCCTTGCTCTCACCTATCCCCCCTTATCGCAATCCAAAACCCCGCTGCCAAGGTCATTCACTCTGCCCGTCGCTTCGACCATGTGCAGCCTCTCCTCCTCTCCCTTCACTGGCTCCCCTTCCTGAACGTATCCTGTTTAAACTCCTGGTATTCACGTTCAAATCGCTCCACGACCAAGCTCCCCCTTACCTCTCGGACCTAATCTCCCTACGCACTCCTGCACGTGCTCTCTGCTCTTCCTCTGTCCCCTCCCTCATTCTCCCTCGTTTCTCCTGCTCACCTAACCGCCTTCGCTCCTTCTCCCTCGCTGCCCCCCATGCCTGGAACTCCTTCCCTACCCACATCCACCTTGCCCCCTCCCTCCTTCAGCTCCCTCCTCAAGACCCACTTTTTCCTCGCCGCCTTTCCCAATGCCTGCTAGTCGTTCCCCATATACCTCCTGTCTGCCCTCCTCTGCTGAATGCTGCAACCAACCTGACTGTAACCAAGCCAAGCACACGCACCTGAGACTTCGCATCCGCCTGAATGTTTATTTGTCTTCTCCCCTGTCTCTCCCACTGTCCCCTCTCCCTGTCTCCCCCTCCTTGTCTTTTAGATTGTAAGCCACAGGCAGGGACCGCGTCTATTTCTATGTTCTGTACAGCGCCAGGCACATGGCTGGCGCTATATAAATGTTTATAATAATAATAAAATAATAATAATAATAATAATAATAAGGTATGGCAAGAGTTAACTTCTCAATTCCAATGAGCAGGAGGGGGGGGGGTGCCCCAGGGCCCCATGTCATTTTTAGTTTTTAGTTTTCATTGTCATTATCGGTATTGCTACTGATTTCAAACAAAGGTTTTGTTTTTCGTATCAATATTGGTATTTGTAGCTTGGTCACGTGGTACATCTCTGATCTGGGTTTTACAGTTCTCCATTGTAACATTACATACATGTGGAACCTTTGGCATTACATATTTACCAGACTTGTAGTCTACATGTATTGTAACATTACATACATGTGGAACCTTTGGCATTACATATTTACCAGACTTGTAGTCTACATATAGTCCCGTGTTACACGTGTGTGACCCTATGTTTCTCCGTGACAGAGGGAGAAGAAATCAGGTGCTTAGCAGTAACAGCTTATTGGCATTGGGAGCTGCTACACTTTCTCCCCAGGGTTGGGGCTGGCTGTTTACTAGCACAATGTACTAGGAACAACAGTCTGGGGAGACAGATGCCCCCCCCACCCCCCCCCCATAATCCTCCCTACATGTTGCCGGTTCAGTCCTAGTTAAGTAAAACACTTTAAATGCTTTCTTGGAACAGATTCTGCATTCAGCGAGAAGGCCAGATAAGGAAAGAACAAAACTCAAAGTACCATAGTACTTTGTACCATAGTACAAAGCAGTGAAAACATGAGAAGAGGGTGAAAAAACTATGGGCAGGTGTCCGGGCCTGCTAGTGCTGCTTGCGCTACCGGCCCCTTGGGGGACGGGGCCACGGCCAACGTGTGCAGCGCAGCAATGGGGGGGGTAGGGCGGGGGGCGCCTCTGGGTCCTTCCTCCCTTGTGTACCTGGGCAAGAGTGTGCTGCGGGGTTTCTCCCTTGGTCTGGACCCCCTTCCCCTTCCCGTGTCCCCAGCACTCCCTTCCTCCCTGGACACTGTGCGGAGACATGGGGTGGGGTGGGTATATGTTGGTGCAAGTGGCGTGTGGGATTATCTGCATTGAGTGGAAGGGCTCCACTCCAGGCCTTGCTGGTCCCCCCCCCCCCCGATGATCTGGCCTCGTCCCATTTGGGAAGTATGGGGCCAAATCAGATCCTGAGGGGTTGTTTTTCCCCTCCGAGAGAGTGGAGCCCACAGATGCATGAGAGAGTGAGAGCAGGCGGGTGTGGTGTATGGGGTATTCTGGGTCCATAGTCCCTCCCTAGTCCCCCCTACCCCAACAGCAGGTTAGCTGGGACGTGGTGGGATGGAGTGGAGAAGGCTCTGACAGACTGTGGACAAGTCACAGCAGGATACAGAAGGAAATCAAGAGGGCAGGAAAAGGGAAAAGATCAAGATCCTTTCAATTATTTTTATTGTCCAAAATTGTCAAATCACTTACTCCAGAGCAGACCCATTCATTTTCATAGGATTACCTTGAATTGCAGACACTGTATCGAGGTTGCTTCTCCACGTTACACAATGACATGGTACTTTGTATCTTACGCAAGATTTTGTAACTTGTGCACGACCCTTTTCTCATTCGGCAGGGAAATGAACATGAGTTTTATCATGGATCCGGCTTGACACTTAAATGAGTTCTGTATTACATAATATTGGAATGTGTGCATGGGGTGAATTCTGTATTACAGGAGATTGGAATATGTACCTGAGGTGAATTAAATGTGAATTTAACTTATGCAAAAATTACATGTGCATGGATCCTCTAACCAGGGCCGGTCTTACAAATTGTGGGGCCCAGGGCGGGGGAGAAATGCAGGACCCTATTTTCCCGCTGGTGGCTTTGCCGCCGCCAGGCCTAGGGGTGTTCCCCAGTTCTGGGGGCGCTTCCTGGCTCTGTCTGGGGGTGCAACCCAGGCCTGGGCTCAGGGATAGGTGGAGTGGGCACTCCCCTCCGCCCATCCCCAAGTCCAGCCATTTTTCGGGGCACAGCACTTATCCCATCTGCCGCCACCACTGTCCTGGGCCCTGCGCTGGGCCCACTCCCTAGGTCAGGTGGGCGTCGCAGCAGCAGATTAAATCTGACGCCACGCCCGCCACCACCGGAAGTTGCTAGGGAGTGAGGGAGAGGCGGGGCCTCTGCCTCTCCCTCACTCCCTGGCCGAGACAGACAGTGGCCGGGAGCTGGGGGCCCCGAACGCGGGGCCCGCCCCCAACCCCCCACAGTAAGACCGGCCTTGGCTCTAACAGGTCCCTTAAGGTCACATGACTTCCCGCAGAGGCGGGGAAACAGAAAGAAATGAACATGGGCATGCAGCCCAGCAGGAATCTTACATTATTGCTAATTTTGTGTGAGACAGAGTCTCATGTGAAAATCAGCATATGGACAAGCAGCCAGAGTGCTTGTTTTGTGGAGTATTTTTTGAAACTGACTTTAATAGCGAACTGGCCAGCAGGAGCCACAAAAAGAATTGCCAAATGTTGCGATTCTATTGTGCGTCTCATGCTATTTGGTGTAATAAAAGCTTGACATCATAACCACCTGAGCATCTCTTGATGGCTCAGAAACCAAAAGAAAAAGAACCTCAAATTTGTTATTTCCATTTTAAAAATCTTGTCCTGTTCAGGCCAATCTCATGCGCTTCAGAGACACGACTCATGATTCTGAATGTTTGGACTTGGCAATGCTGCCAACGTCTTGACCAAACTTTCCTCACTCTACCTTTGCAGAGCATACTTACGGCACACCCAGCTCCTGTGCTTCATCAGCTTTACCGACCAGATTTTGCATGTTTCTATTTTGGGGGGAAACTTAAGCAACTGGCAAACAGCAATTTGCAAAACACGTTTATCTAGTAGAGTAAGATCTAACTAAACGCTGAACCAAACTGTATTGGAAAATGTGGGGATTCTATCAAGTAATTGCTCAATCTCATGTGTTGCCTGTCTGAGGTAGGGCCTGTAATGCAGGTTTCACTGAATTAGGTTGGGGGAGGAACCTTTTCCCTCCCTCAGGACATTTTGAAAATGAGTAGTTTTCACAGACTGGAGAAGAGTGGGGGTGCTTCAGGGGTGTGTTCAGGATGTGGGAAGGAAGGGGAAGGTCCAGATCATAGGTTTATGTCATGGACCACATGGACTTGGTCCAGAGTAAAAGCAAATTGTCCTGGAAGACAAACAGATGTGCAAATGCTTTGCTCTAGAGTAAGTTACACACACAAACACAACCCCATCTGCAAACTCAGCCATGAGGCAGCTTGCTCAACAGCAAGGGTCTTGTATAGACCCACACATTGTGCATAGGCTCACTGAATCCTCAACACTGGCTGGAGGGCTTGGCTTTTGGGGCCCCTTGCAGAAGGCCCCTTGAATGAGAAACTGAAGCAGAATCAGGAATCTTTGATGCAAGTTTATTCTACTTTAAGTTGTGACTTTGATTTGTAGTGAAAAGAAACATGTAGAGTCAGATCCTTAGCTCTAGAGTCCCCAAAGTGTTGCTCCCAGTCAGTGCTGTATCCCATGAAGCAGTATCTCACGTAGCTTCTCCCAAAGCTATAATTAACGTCAGTAGGCTAATTCAGATTGATTAATCCTGTTTCACCGTAGAGCTTGCTGAATATGTTCATCCTTAGGTGCTCCTTTGTAACTTTAAGCTGCTAAGTCAACCCTACCAACTTTAAAGGATGATCTGACCCCTGTCAGAGCCGACATCAGCTCGGTTCCTAGTCTGCTCCTCTTTGTTGTCACATCTTTGACAATTGCTCAACATTCAAATGTGGTGGACGGAGGACCAGGGAGAACAATTTGACACGAGCGTAAGAGGGCCTACAAGGGGGTGCGTCCTGGTCCATAAGAAACCCCACACTCCTGTCCTTACCAATGCTTTGTGTTTGTGAAGGTGGGGCGATGGGATTGATGAGGATACTGAAAGGCCAACTAGTGATGGGCCTGCTGGCACACCCCATAACATGAAGTGGGAAACGAAGGCCTCAGTCACATCCCTGCTGGGCCCACTGTCTTCCTCAGGCTAGATAGTACGGAGATAGTGGGCCCAGCAGTGATGGGAGGCCTTCGTTCCCCACTTTCATGGTACGGGGCGTGCCAGCAAGCCCACCGTACAGAGGCGAGCTACTAAAACTGACCTTTGCAGTGTCTGGCCTATTACTATGCAAGTCAGTTACCAAAAAGGTGAATTCCCTTGTCGTGTGACTGGGTTGGGGGAGGTGGCTTTAACTGCAAGGCGTTTTGCTGTGTCGTAGGTGAAGCAGCTGGGGTGGTTAGAAGTGGGCCACTGGTTTAGCTTTGTAAAAGCATTTCATAGGGCATGCTTGATGAACATAGCAATGGAGGGTCTTCTTTTCTTGCCTTCATTTTGAGTATAAGAAATCCAGCAAGGCACTTATTAGGGGCATGCACAATTTTTCGATTAAGCAGTTTAATACAAACAGGACTTCAAAAACAAGAGCTTTCCTGTTCATATAAAACCTAATTATTCCAGGGTTACCATCTTTGGGAATTTTTAATTCCCAGTCTCATGATCCTAATCGTTTCAAGCTTAAAACCATGAGAATCTCAACTTTAATTGACGAGAATAAAAGGAAATTTCCAGGCCTTGTGATTGCAGTGAAAGCATGACCACAAGATGTCCTAAAGGCCCAGAAACTAAATTCTGGTGTATGGCTCTAGGGAACTGGACTCCCAATATTTGACCATTTAAGTCTGGCCAATTGTTGTTTTTATGTATTTAGCTCCAGCAATGTAATTCGCACTGTACAGAGAGAGAGGGGTTCCTGCTCTAAACGGATTACAGTCTAGGGAAGACAAGGAAGAGGGGAAATAGGAAGAGATAGTGATACGCACCAGTTTAGCTAGTTACCAGAGACGGGACATATTAAAACGCAGGACATGGATGGACAATAAGAAACAATGGGAGCAAATGGATGGACAATTGGAAATAATGGGAGAAAAAGGATGGACAATTGGAAATAATGGGAGCAAATGGATGGACAAGTTCCCCTGCTGCCCCACATCAGTCTGACCTGTCCAGCCCCACTGGAAACATTGGGAGCCAATGGATGGACAATCTACCCCACTGCCCCACATCAGACTGACCTGTCCAGCCCCATTGGAAACAATGGGAGCAAATGGATGGACAATTGCAAATAATGGGAGCAAATGGATGGACAATTGGAAACAATGGGAGCGAATGGATGGATAAGGTCCCCTTGCTGCCCCACTTCAGACTGACCTGAGCTAGCTCCATTGGAAACAATGGTAACCCAGGGGCGGTGGCCCCTCCAGGAAGGCAGGGGCAATGCCCCTCCTGGTTCTTGTCCCTGTTGGATGCTGGGTGCCCAGGAAACCCTCAGGCCGTGCTATGCCAACTGGTGTGCCATTGGGGCACCAGGGGGGAAGCTGTGAGAGGCCTATCCTGGTCACCCACGGACTGTGGGCGGCTGTGCTCACCCATGCCCTCTCTCCCCTAAGGGTGTGCCAAAGCCAAGCAGAATTTTTCACAAAGGCCCTAACCCCGATTCCCTAAAGTCCAGCTGTTCGGAGACTGCCTACCCTGGTTCTCTAATGCCTGGGAGGCTATCACCAGTGACTGCTTGGTCCTGGATAACATCACCAAGGGATAACGCATCCAATTCCACTCCTCCCACAGGGGCGGTTTATCTGCACTACACCCCCAGTCAATGGGGAGGCTGAAGGGGTCTGAGAGGTGAGAGACAGCAGCTCCTCCACAGAGGAGCAATTGAGCAGGCACCATTGGAGCACAGAAGCCAAAGGTTCTACTCCACCTACTTCCTGGTCCCCAAAAAGCTGGAGGGTTTCCGTCCAATACTGGACCTGCATTCCTTGAATAAATTTGTTAAAAGCTTCAAGTTTCGCATGGTCGCTCTTTCCCAAGTGATTCATTCCCTGCATGAAGGAGAGTTTTTTCACTGCCCTGGATATGAGGGATGCATATTTTCATGCATTCATCCACCCTGACCACCGCCAGTACCTGCGGTTTGCCACAGAGGGGGAACACTACCAGTTCTGGGTGGCCCCTTTGGAATGTCCATCTCACCCACTCTACTAGGGCAGTTGCAGCTTCTGCTGCTGCCTTGCACGATGTGCTACCATGCCCGTGCATTGCACTGCTTGCTGTGCAGACCCAGGCGTGTCCAGTGCTGCGCGATCGTGCTCTTTCAAGCTGGGAATTCCCACAGCTCAGCTGTTCAGAGGGGGTATGGCCAGTGCCATATGATGGTGCTCTCTCAAGCCCCCTTTCTCTGTTGGGAGCCCCAGATCCCCATATCTCCCCCAGGAGGGAACTCCCCTTTCTTTGGTGGGAGCTCCACATCCTCCTTCCTCCCCTGAGGACCCTCTTTCCTTTTGGGGAGCCCCAGATCCCCACATGTCTCACCCAGGAGGGGAGTCCCCTCTCCTTGTGGAAATTGCGCCCCCCCTTGTGTGTGTGTCTGTGTGTGAAAGAGTGCATGTGTGTGTCTCTGTGTGTGCGTGCAAGACAGAGAGCTGTGTGTGTGTGTGAGAGAGAGAGAGATAGATGGGGGGAGGGTCTGTCTGTGCCAGTACGCACCTCATTTACATAGACACCCCTCACCTGGCTCTGATGTGACTATGCAAATGAGGGGATTCTATGTAAATGAGGGACAGGCCACACCCCATGCCGCCAGTAGATCTCCAAACACTGCAATCGTGCTTTGGTAGATATTTGTCTGGGAAAGTGTGGGCTCCTCTGCCCTAGACCATCCTTTCCCCTCTGATACCTCAGCCTAACTGACCCCTCACCAGTTCCTTCTCCCCACATTCTGTATACCACTTTATGCATATGGACTGTTCCCAGCTCTCTCCAACATTGTATCTCCCAGGCAGTCTGTTGATGACTGTGGGGAGGGTATGTTTGTGCACGTGTGCGTGTCGCGTTTGTGCTATTACACGTGTGGATCTTTCTCTGAAATACACACACCACCATGGGACGCTCATCAACACACGGAAAGTTGACCAGCAATATTGTCTTCCCCACAACTCCTTTAGTCTGGCTCCCCTAGCAACTGTGGCTCCACAAGCATTAACAACATCCGCAAAGCATGCTGCAGCCTGCTAGCCTCACTCAAGCCAAAAGTGGGGGACTAGTAGCACCCTGAACCTAATGCTGTAGGACCCACAGCCCAAGCGCATGGCCTCCAGATCACAGTGTTGATATTTGCATCTATATCACCAATATTCTATCAATATTGTATGTAGTTCCAGTGCCGCGTCTCTCAGAAGATACTGCGGAACTGGGAAAAGTACAGAGAATTGCAAGAGGAATTAAAGGTGGCAGGGAATGGCTTTCTTACACAGAGAGCCTTGAAAGGTTACAGCTCTTCAGCTTGGAGAAAGGAAGACTAAGAGGTGACATAACAGAAGGTAGAGAGGTGCAACTTGGGAATGGAGAGAATTGTGAAAGTGCATTTCCTCCCGCCAGGGCAGATCGGGCTTCTCTCTGACGCCCGTGCCGGAAAGGGGCAGCAGGCCCTAGAATGCCAACCCACACATGGTACTTCCAGGGAGGAGGGAAAGAGGAGCAGGACCGTCACACTTCAGCTCGATCAGGTGGAGTGGGAGGGGAAAATGAGCTTTGGGGATTCTCAGAATTCTGAAGGTGCACATCCCTAACAGGAGGTTTCCAAAATTATATGTATATATATATTACTAAAGGAATAGATGAACGTGTTGAATTTGTTGCAACACGAGATGTCTAGGATTTCGAAACATGGCCGGAGTCTCCCCACTCCGAGGGAAATGGGGAGGGACATACAGATCTTACCTAGATCAGTAGCTGGGCTTTAGTCAAGGTAGAGCTAGCAGGAGCTGTTCAAATGAACCAGCCTTTTGCTTCTGTGGCATAGAGGATTGGGCCCCAAATGACAGAGTATCTGAGGTAATGGGTGTCGGCCTGGATTCCCCCTGTGCGTAGGGAATGGGGCTGGACAGGTCAGTCTGATGTGGGGCAGCAGGGGACATTGTCCATCTATTTCCTCCCATTGTTTCCAATGGGGCTGGACAGGTCAGTCTGATGTGGGGCAGCAGGGGACCTTGTCCATCCATTTCCTCCCATTGTTTCCAATTGTCCATCCATTTGCTCTCCTTGTCCATCCATGGGCTGGACAGGTCAGTCTGATGTGAGGGAGTGGGGGAGATTGTCCATCCATTGGCTCCCATTGTTTCCAGTGGGGCTGGACAGGTCAGTCTGATGTGGGGCAGCAGGGGAACTTGTCCATCCATTTGCTCCCATTATTTCTAATGGGGCTGGACAGGTCAGTCTGATGTGGGACAGTGGGTAGATTGTCCACCCAGGGCCGTCCCAAGGCATTTTGCTGCTCTAGGCGATGACAAAATTTGCCCCCCCCTCCCCCCCCAGGTGGTGGTATGGGGTATGTAGACCAGTTCTCCATTGCCCTGAACGCAAAGTGCAGCCTTTTTTGCACCAGGATAGCCCACCATTCCTCTCATTCCACGGGTGTTGCGCAAGATTCGGTTAGAGGGGGCCAATCTTATCCTCATATCTCCCGGGTGGCCTCGCCAGATATGGTATCATGAGCTTCAAAATCTAGCCAACTCATCCCTTGCCCTACCCCAGATCCCGGACTTGCTGCCCTTGAACCAAGGGAAAATTCTCCACCCGGAACTCAGACAACTGAACCTCCACGCTTGGAGGATTCCCATACCGAAGGGGCTCAATCCTAAGTAACAAGTTAGCCCTTGTTCTCCACAATGAACTTAAACCATCCACCCGTAAGTCCTATGACTCCAAGTGGAGAAGATTCTGCTTTTGGCTGCAAGCCAAATCTCTGTCTCCCACTCAACTGTGTGTAGAATTAGTACTACAATATTTACTAGAATTAGCGGAGAAAGGTTTGGCACATTCCTCGTTAAGAGTGCACCTCTCTCTGCCATTTCTAGGCGTGTTACCCTCCCTGGTTCTAAATCATTCTTTGCTCACCCTATGGTTAAGAAGTTCCACAAGGGTCTTATAAATTTGTTCCCGCTGCATCAGGTACCACAGTCTCAATGGGATCTTAATCTGGTACTTGATCGATGGACAAAACATCCCTTTGAGCCTCCAGAACAGGCAGATCTATTCCATTGGACCTTAAAAACTGCCTTTTTGGTAGCTGTCACGTCCCTCAGAGGTGTTAGTGAAATTGCTGCCATTTCTATAAAGGAACCCTACCGCCAGGTTTTCCCGGACAGATTAGGATTTTCAGCTCACCCATCCTTTATACCTAAAATAGTTTCTGAGTTTCATTTATCCCAGAAAATAGTTCTCCCAGTGTTTTCCCCTCCTCCTCATGCATCTGAGGGTTTGGCCCTGGCGCACACACTAGATGTAAAAAGAGCTGTGCTCACCTACTTAGATAAGACCAGAGATTGCAGGCTCTCAGACACTCTGTTTATCTCCCCATCCCTACCTAGGTTGGGTCAGAAGATATCTTCTCAGACTATTTCCAAATGGTTAGTACAGCTGATCTCGCTTACTTACCAACTGAGCAGATTCTCGCCTCCACCTAATTTGAGAGAACATTCAATTAGGGCACTGGGCGCTTTTTCTAACATATCTTATTATTATTATTATTATCAACAAACATTTATA
>QEPC01015714.1:855228-875992 GCA_003113815.1 Sphenodon punctatus | reverse complement strand
GCTATATAAATGTTTGTTAATAATAATAATAATAATAATAAACCCCAGCGAGTGGAGGTGACATGGGTGTCACCCAAGGCTTCCGTATGGAGCCAGAGTTTATGACTAGCGGCGGATCATCCAATCAGGCTTGCTTCCTGGAATATCTCCGGATGGAGATCTCACCTTCAGGACCCGGAATTTGGTCCTTTTCTCCAAAGTCTGGATATTTGTCTTCTCCAGGAGACTTTGTCCATGGGTGTATTGGAAATGGAGGGTTTCAGGATTTACTCATAGGAGGTGTCTCCTTCCCAATACCAGGGGAGGCCAAGTGGAGGTTTAGCACTTGTGTCTCCAGTGAATAGGAATTTTAAAATTGAATTAATAAACTCGTTTAAATCTTATTTTGGGTTCTATTCCTGTATGTCTCCCCGGGGTGTGGAATTAATTGTAGGGAACATTTATATCCCACCAATTTCCTCCAATTACTATTGTCCGGAAATTTGGAGGGAACTTACCCAGGGGGTGCAGAACATCCGGCTGCTATTTCCCCAGGTCCCCTTGGTCTTAGGGACTGACTTTAACACCAGAGTGAGAGACCAGGGGAGGGTTTTACCCCCCCCAAAATTATGTGGTATTCCCCCTAGGACTTCCCAGGATAAAATTATAAGTAGGAAAGCGGCCAGCTTGATTCAAATGCTCGAGGAATTAGATCTTGTGATCCTGAATGGAAGAACAAAAGGGGATTGAGAGGGGCTTTTCACATATCATGCATACCAGGGTTCCAGTGTTACAGATTTCTTTCTGGTCCCTCTGTATTTTTTCTCCAACGTAATTAGCCTTAGGGTTATTAGTGCATCCTCTGGCCACTTCCCTATTCTCCTGTCTTGTCAGGTTCCCGGGGAAAGGGTGAGGGAGGGTGACTTGGATGCCCTTCTGCTAAAAAGTCCGTTTTCTTATTTTGTGAGACCAAGATGGTCTGTGAAGCTGGCCTCGACTTTGGTGGGTCTCCAATCAGAACCTGAAGTCCACTCCCTTTGGCAGGAGGTGAGAGGCAGTGGATCTGATGCTTTTGGAGGGTTTGAGGAGCTGTTGTCCACTTTTACAGCTAGGATTAAATCAGGCCAACTAGGGTGTCAGGGAGGCTTAGATGGTTTAACTCATCCTGTTGGAGGCTCCGTGCAGCTATGAGGAGGGCTGTTAGAATACTGAAGACTAACCCTTAAAGGACCTCCAGGGACACTTTTTTGGGTTTGCGCTCTAGGTATCGCAAAATGATTAATGAAAGACGCTCAGATCACCATAAGAAGCAATGGGCCCTCCTGCAAAAGGTGGCTGGAAATGGGGACTCAAAGAAGTTTTGGTCGCTTATTCGCCAGGCCAGGTTGGGGGTGGGGGAGAGTGCCCATGACTTCAATACATCCTGTGGTTTGGGAAGATTGCTACAGGGTTGTTTTTGCACCTTTACAGGGTATGGTAGTTTGCCCACGGGTGGCCCTGGAGAATATTTCCCAACAATGGCCTCCTGTGTCATCGGATGAAATTAGCCTGTTAATTAGACAGATGAGAGCAGGTAAGGCACCCGGGGAGGACTTAATCACGGGAGACCATTTAAAACTATCCCCGGAATGGTGGGCGGAAGTTTTGGCCCCGATTTTTTCCATTATTAATTCAATGGGGAAGATTCCTAAGGCCTGGATCAACAGTATTGTGATTCCAATTTTCAAAAAAGGTGATTCTATTTCCCCTGAGAATTATAGACCAATAAGCTTGCTGAGTGTGGTGGGGAAGCTGTATACCTGGTATCTTCTTGAGAAACTGCTGACTTGGCTCCAGGTATTCGACATTATGACATTGGAGCAGGCAGGATTTCAGAGAGGCACGTCCACGATGGACCATGCCCTTGTACTTGCGCACTTGATAAGGCGGGGAGTGGCGCGGGGTGGGAGAGTGTTCCTATGTTTCTTGCACTTGAGGATGTCCTTTGACTCCATCTGCAGGGAGAGGCTTTGGCTTAAGCTTAGCTCCCTGCGGATGGAGCCTCGGCTTCTGTTCCTGTTGATGCAGCTTCACCGGGGAAACACTCTTCAGGTGCGGTGCACCCAGGAGGGTGCGCTATCAAGGAGGGTTGAGGTAGACTGGGGGGGAAGACAGGGGTGTCTTTTGGCCCCGGTCTTATTTAACATCTTCATAAATGATCTGCCCCCCTACCTGTTAACAGTTGAATCCCATCCCCTGCAATTGGAGGACAAGAAAATCGCGTCCCTCTTGTATGTGGACGATGCTGTTTTGGTATCGCAGTCATTGGTGGGCCTACGGAGGGCTATGAAGTGTATGGGTGATTATGCGCTGAGAGAGGGCCTAGACATAAATTTTCTGAAGACCAAGGTTATGATAGTAGGTCGTAGGAGAAGTAAAGAAATACATCAATGGCGGATTGGGTCCTTGCAACATGGACCTGCCTGCTGTCATTCTCATCATAACCAAGCCAAGTACGTGTACCTGAGACCTCGCATCTTCATGAATGTTAGACCCCTTGTCTCTCCCTCTGTTCCCCTTCCAAAGTCTCTCCCACAACTCCTGTCTCTCAGATTGTAAGCCCTAGGGGCAGGGACCATGTCTATTTTATTACTTTGTAAAGTGCCAGGTACACTGCTTGTGCTATATAAATGTTTGTTAATAATAATAATAATAAATTGGGTGCAATGAAATCGCCCAGGTGACCCAATTTAGGTATTTGGGGGTAAATTTCTCCAGTTCCCAGAGCTGGCAGGTACATGGGGTAGCTGCAAAGAGTTTAGCCTCCCAGATGACTGGATCCATTTTGAAATTATTTTTTGGGAAAGGGGGCAAGTTGGTGCTCCCTGCTCTCCACCTGTTCCAGGCTAAGGTTATACCTCAGCTTCTGTATGCCTTTCCGGTTTGGGGCTTGACATTTATTGATACTCTGGAGTCTATCCAAAACACCTTTATGCATGCAGTCCTGGGAGTCCCGAAGGGTACCCCCAGATCCTGCTGAGACAGGAGCTGGGTTGTTGGCCACTATCTTTTCTAGCCCTACATTCGATAATTAGGTACTGGCTAAAGATAGTTCTACTTCCCCTGAGGATAAATCTTTGCTGAGGCTAGCACGGGATGGAGGACTTTTGGCTTCTTGGCTAGAACAAACAGAGGGGATGGTTAGGAGGTTGGGTTTTAACCCTCCGAGGTTGATTGCTTTGGGGTTTAAACCAGCTGGGTATCTGGTAAGGGAACGACTTAGGGACCAACAACGCCAGCTAGACTCAGTGCAGGTGCAATTACAACGTATATCTAGGGATTATGTCCCTCCAGGGGCTCCCCTTGCGAACTCTTAGCTGGTTGCCTGGTCGAACTATAATATTAGGAGGGTATTCGCCAGACTGCGCTGTGGAGTCTTCCCGTCAGCGGTGTTGGAGGGCAGATATCTGGGGATTCCCTGGGAAGACAGGATATGTTGTTTCTGTGATCTTCAGGATATAGATACCAATAGACATTTAATATTTGATTGCCCAAGGTTGGCAAACCTTCGGGATAAAATATTAACTCCAGTACGAAACCTTTTGGAGAAGAACTCTGTGGCCAAATGCTATATGATTTGTCTAAACCCCATTGCCTCAGATCTAACAAAGGCAGTGGCAATTTTTGCGAACTTAGCTATGCTGGCAAGGCAAAGATGGGAGGGGGGTAGTGATAGGACTTAGGATAATTAGGAGCATTGTTCATTCTTATATATGCAAAGGGTAACTCCGGAGGCTGAGGGACCTAAATTTTGATAACTGGGATGATTAAGTTAGCTCCAGGGGTAAAGGGGTCCCGATATTAGCCGCGAGAAGGATAAGGCAAATCCTAATCTTTATTAACATTTGTCTGCTAAGGGGGGTCTAGAGTTGCCACCTCAAGTTTCATGAAGGGCAAGGCTAGCTCCAGTTATTTGTTATCCATAGGGGTCAAATGTGGTCAGTATGTTCCCCGTGAAGGGCAAGGTTGTCTATTGGTAGTAAACCAATTACCGTTAGGTTTCAGATGCTTATGGATCTCGGGAGGGGTAACTTGGATGAGGGAAATAAGCTGATTCCTTCCCTCTCTACTATTTAGGCAGGCAAAGGTCACATATGATTTATAAATAGAAATGGATGATGTGTTTATACTTAAAGTAGCTTAAGTCTAGGATCAGGAGAGTCGATTTGTAAAATTTCGGGGTTAGGGACGGTTGATGGGGCAACTAAGTTTGACTTTGAGTGGTTTTATTCGGAGATCTATAAACCCCAGGACGACCTATACCGGGGGAAGATTTGTATTTTTGATGATATGAGGCAATAATTTTTGCTGTCAGTCGTTTGGTTTTAATATGTATTATTTTATTTCTAAGTGTAATATTACCATTGGAAGTTTTGAGTTTGTCCATTTGTTTGTGTTGTTTGTAGTTATCGTTGTTATGACCAACAGTCAAACAATAAAAATAATTCATTCATTCATTCATTCATTCAAAGGCAGGTGGGGAGACACCCCCCCAATACCTCCATAATCCCTCATGCCTAAGACCCACCCTCTCACTGGGGGGGGGGCACCTTGGCACCCACAGCCTCCTCTCCCCACTCCTCAGCCCTCCAGTCCCATGCCCATGCTCCTCCTCTCACTGAGGGGCCAAGGCACTCCCCATTCCTGCCCTACTCCTCCTCTCACTGGAGGATCAAGACAGTCCCCCCCTGCCCAACCAACGCAGGCCCCCTGTGCCTACACCTCCCTCTCACAAAGGAGTTATGGCACAACCCACCATGCCCGAGCCCCTATTTATGAATTATTATTATTATTATTATATTTCTATCCTGCCGCTTCTTCCATAGGCACCTTGGGGCAGCTCACATAATAAACACTAAAATTTCAGTAATACAATAATAATAAAATACATTAAAACCATTGAAACCCATAAACCAAACCAAACCAAACCAACCCTATACCACTTAAAAAATCATAACCCATCACCCTATTACCCCCTACCCATCCCCTCCAAGAAATGCCTGGTGGAAGAGTCAAGCCTTGCACTGCCACCAGAAGGTGAGGTGATCCGGGGAAAGACAGATACACACCAGGAGCGAGTTCCTATGTCTGTACCCCCCTCTCTGTGGTGCCCCTGGACACAACCCCCCCATATACTCACCCATACTTTCCTTCACAGGGGAGTAATAACACCGTTCCCCGTTTCCAGTCTTCCATACTAAAATCCCTCTCTCTCCCACAATGTCCATCACTTCCCCACCCATCCATTCCCTCCACCCACCACAACCCAACCAACTAAAAACACTTAAAATCAATATAAAAACAAGAAACCCTAGATATGTATATACACAAAGTCCCTATCACCACTTAATGGCCAGTGCTTTTGGCATAGGGCTTTGGTAGATGCCTACAGGCAGACACCTTCAGACCAGCAAGCTCCGTTTAGAGAGGAACTTCAAACCCAGATGCAGGTGGTAATCAGGGCAGCCAGGAGACTGTGCATGTGCAAAATGGCCACCAGGCTGTTCTTCACACATGTAGTTCTTTTCCAAAATGGTGCCAACACTTCAACACCATTTTGGGAAAAGGCACACATGTGCAGAACGGCCTGGGTGGCCATTTTGCACATGCAGTTTTTCTCCATTTTCATATTTTAATTACTAAAATAAATGGGGCTTCATTCATATTAGTAATTTAACAAATGAAAATGTACTGTACACCTCTACTCCCAGCATGCCTCATATACAGCTGAAAGCCATTCAGGAAGCTGGACAGGCAGGGCCATGACCACCAGAAAGAATAGGGAAATACAGGCGAACCCTTCACCCAAGCAACCAGGCTGGTGTGTGTGTTGAGTTCCAGCCCTGACAATACCAAGAGCCTCTGTGTTCCTCTCCTCTCTTCAGTGGGTTTACAATGAACAGCGATTCATTCAGTGCCCCAGGAAAAAATATGCAGCAAGTTGGTAACAAAGTTTTGTTTGCTAGGTTCCTGAGCCATTGAGGCATTAGGTTCTGTCCCTGTGAAACCCCTCTGCTGCCCCTGGATCCTTGGTTTGCTAGAGATTTCTGCTTCACTCACTGGCTAGTAGCTCTCTCTCCTTCATACAGGAGTTTTCTGGCCTTTTATAGACCTCTCCTGGGAAGCTAGTATGATGTCAGCTTCTTTATGGACCACTGGTATATTAATGGACACTGTTCAAGTGAGTCTTGATCCTAACCCTGTAGTAACTTATTCAAAGTAGAACTGAAACAGAATACCCATTCCCCCTTTGTGGAATTAATCTTCATTTTTGGAACAGGCTGCAGAGACCTGGCATGGATTTTTCTCTGTCCCACCCCCCTGTCATCTTTGTATGTGTAGTAATTTCCTTTACTGTGCACACACAAGATGGCACTGACTGCTTGTGCATGTGGAGTAAGCAAAAGAGAATTACTGTGCATGTGCAGTTGGCTGCATCTGCTAAAACAGAGTTCTGGTGGCAGGGTCAGCCTTAAGCAGGGCTAGTAGGGACCATGGTCTGGGCCCTGCAGTCAGAGGGGGGCCCACAGGGAAGCCAGTCCTCTAGCATCAGTTCCAATGCTCCTGAGGCCCCAGGATGGGTTATTACTATGGAACCATTTCCCTACCTTTGACTATCACCATTCAGGGTGGCTTCTTCCTGAGGGGCCCTGCCCCCTTCCCCTCACTTTCAGTCAATCACTAATTCTTGAAACCTCCCTGCCAGAGGGTTGTGCGTGTGTGTGTGTGTGTGAGAGAGAGAGAGTGAATGAGTGAGAGTGAATGAGTGAGTGAGAGAGAGAGAGAGAGAGAGAAAGCTTGCGTTTGCATGTGCATATGTGTGAAAACATATGTCACTTCTTTGCTATTTTAAGCATATGTCAGATTGCCAATTGCTAGAGGGGTGGGATGATGAGGGTGTCGCCATGGGGGCACCACATTCTCTTTTCTTTCTGGGCCTTGAAAATTCTAAGTCTGGCCCTGACTAGCGGGATGGGAGCCAAATTGCAGCTAGTCTCTTCCACTGGACCAGTTACAGAGCAGGCAATTCCATCAGAGACAGAATTTTAATTCACAGCTTTCTTACTAGAGCTAGGCACACAAGGGCAGCAGGGGGCAAGGCAGAAGACACACCATACACCTGCGGCCTTGACCTCATACACACCAGCTCACTCCTCTGTGCCTCAATTTTCACCCCAACCTTTGGCCAATTTAGAATGTCGGCCCAGAGGCAGAGACCACCTCTTACTGTGTGCCTATGCAGCATTCATCACAATGCGGTCTGGTCTCAGCTGGGGTCTTGAAATGTTGCTAAACTACAAATACCTTTCAGCTGTCATATTTAGTCTTCCCTGCTTGCAGTTTTTCTGTGACCAGTTCACAGCTTCCCTAAGTTTACCTGTTGCTTGAAAATTCCTTCATGAATGTTTCATGCATGTGCACATCAGTCTGTGGTCTTCACAGAGATGTGTCAATTGCTTTGAGGACTCAGCATTTCTCATCTGAGGTTTCCTGGCAGAATTAATAGGTCATGTGGTACAGTCCTTACCTCCTGACTGAATGAGCATAAACCTTAGAACCAGGCTTCTATTGCAAAAGCTCATGGTTGCAAAATCAAAATTTCACTTGGCACGATCATTGTGCAATAGTCACTTTTTCCATGAGCTCCCCTGCCAATAAACTTGTTTTCTAGAATACATGGGCCAAGCAAATTCAGGAACATGAATTAAATAAATATTCCTAGTAATATTTTGCAGTCTTCATCCTCATCTACAAGTCTCACATCTTCCATTTCTGAGACATGACTCGCAAAGAGTGTGTATTTAGGAATCACTTTCTCTAATAGAGGCTCCTGGTGCACACATATTAAATCCAGAACCAGTAGGGCAGCTAGGGCAGCACAATGTATAGTAAAAGTGGCAAATCTATCAAAGCATGTTCCTACTTCAACTTTTTTGCAGACTTACCATCTGAAAGTTTACTCAGTAGCCACCTTTGGCCTGGAGATTATTCCTTATCCAAACATCATGGACCTTGAAAGAGTGCAGAATCAATCCCTCCGTCAACTACTTATGGTAGGGAAAAATGTACCTGGAGCAGTGGTCCGTGCGGAGACAGGTTCACTGTCAATAGACTGCTTGAGCAAAAAGGCCCTAATTAGGTATTGGCTGAGACTCCTGGCCCAGAGTGCGGAGGCACTATCCTTGCTATGATTTGGCAATAGTGCACAGCTGGAAGGTAGCCCCATGGCTATGGGAAATTAAGAGCACTGCCTCGTTTGAACTTTATCTAGACATTCTATCGGGTAAAAATGCACACAGAGCTTATACTTTGTTACGCTTTCAACTTATCCAGACTGCTGTTGTGGAAAGTAGATACGCTGGGATTAACACCGAGAGGCAATGTTGCTCTTGTAGCCTAAATGAAATTGAAACTCCGGATCATCTTATATTAAGATGCCCGTACTACCACAATTTGTGAGCTGTCTGGCTTCTCCCCCTGATAGGGAAATTTCCTAACGGTAATAATACTGCTATAGTTTTACTAAATTCACCATCCTATGAGGAGATCTTTGCGGTGGCTACCTTTGTCCACCTTGCTATGAAGAAAAGGTCGAGAATAAAGGAGAACTTAAAGGTCCTTGCTACGCGGGTATAACTTCTGCTTACTACTAAATTACATACTCATACACATTTTTGCCTCTCCTGTTTTGAAGGAATACTTAAAGGCCCCTTTACGGGGTCACGCTGGGGTATACTTCTGGTTACTTTCTGGTTACCTTTTAATTAGAGATTCCTCAGAATCTATTATAGCTTTTTTATGATTTTATGTATATGAATAGGAATATGAATATTTCTTTTTTAATGGCTCGGTTTATAGGATTGATTGATTGTTAGTATATTGTTTATATTTGATAATTGGAGGTTGTCTCCATCATCTTACTATTATGTTTGTATTGCTTGTTACTTATTTTTCCTCTTTTGTGTTTGACTATGGCAAACGCTGTGCCGTAAATAAACAAACAAACAAACAGAGGGTATTTTCAGACGTTACGTTACCACCCCGTGAATACCCCGTGGTGGTGGATGGTCCCATAACATCTGGTTGCTTGCCACCAGATGTGAACCACAGTGAACCACTGGTGGTGAGGAAATAACCACGCTTTTGAGGATGGTCCAGACACCATCCCCGAAAGCGTGGTTAATTGAACCTTGGCCCAGAATCGGTGGACGGTAATGTCTGTTACCGCCGCCGATTCCCGGCCGTGGCCCAGACCCTGGGTCAGAATTGGGTGCAGCGGCCGGATTGGCTTCTGCACCCACCCATCTCCAGGAGGGCGGGCGGCTTGGGAGCATGGGGGGGCATGGCTGTGCAGCTGCACATTGCACTGTGCAGCCATGCCTCCCCCCGCCCCCCAGATTCCATGCCGGAATCAGCCATACATCTGCTGGACGTGATGTTTTGATTCCGGAAGGGAATCAAAAGGTGATTCCATGACGTGGCCAATAGGCGCCCCATCACATCTGAAATCACCCAGAGAGTGTGAACAGAAGTGATGACACTGCTGTCATTCTGGCTGGGGGTGGGGAGGGCTACTCCCGACCGGGTTACCTCTGGCCATGGTAACACACATCACTGTAGCCAGACCCAGCTGAGGATGAGGTGGGGGAATGACATGCAGCTGCCCAGCCATGCTCCCATGCTGCCGCCCCCCCCCCACCATGATGGGCATCCATGGCTGCCAAAAACAGGCAGCCATGGCTGGGTGCCATGGCAACCCCCACGCCAGGGCAGGATGGGACCAGGAGCAGATGTTCGTGCCTGGTTGAGCCTGCTCTGACCCAGCTGAGCAGCTGCTAGGACTGCACTTTGGGCCCGCTTCATCCCGGGCCCACATTTCTGGCCCGGCTGCTACCTCTGCCAGGGTTTGGTCCAAGCCCACATCTGGCAGGCCAGGAACAAAGATAAGACCATGACGCTGGCCCAGCCAGACCAAAGTGGGCCAAACCAGGTCCACATTATGTCTGTTAATGCCCAGAGTCTCAGCACTGGAAATCAAAAACATGGGTGGAAAATCCTTCCTCCCTTCCTGACAACACCTTCCCTTAATCATCATTCAAGACTTAATGGAACCAAACTGGGGCTGTTTTTACGCGAGGCGGGGGAAGGGTGTTAGCGACGTGTTTACGAACACTAAAACAAACACACCTGATTTGGGTCCTTTTTTATACACAACGATGGTGGAGTGTTGACAGTGTGTTGAATCATTTTGCGTGTTGGTTTCTGAGTACCCGGATGATGTCACGTTGTCTTCTGCGTCCAGGAAGTGTGCGTATGCATGTCCGATGTAGCACATTGTAGGCGGGTATTACTATGATTGATAGGAACCGAACCAATCATGTTGTGCATGTTGTGCATGTTGTGTTTGACAGCGCCTTGAAACTGACAGCAGTTCATGTCATTATTGCGCCTCCGGTTCAGGTACAATGTATCATCAAAGCAATCTCCCGTGGCTATATCTGAAGGCCGTTTATGCAGCCTTGCACTTGGTGCAAGTGCAGGAAATGGCAATAGTCCGTTTAGGTAGAATTAGACAAATGTCTTCTCTTTTTCTGCTGAGAACATGGATCCGGATCAGTCTAATCTTCCTAAAGGCAATTTCAAGACAGCGGTTTGTTACACTATTCCTGTCCTGCCGCTCTCTAAATCGTATGACAAGGAGATGTTTTCGGGGATTTGAAAGAAGGAACGCTATTCTAATGATGGCTGTCATACATATTTTGGATGGTGTACAAGTGGTCGTTGAAGGCACAGTACTTGTGAAGCCTACCATGAGACTTCAATGGCAGTCATCCAAGTCGTCTGTGTGGTGGGAGACAGTTGCCATGAAGTGGACTGAAGAGCAATGGGAAGCCAATTTCAGAATTACCAGAACTGTATTTTATGAGCTTCTTGACTGCATAAAACACCGAATAAAGAAAAGAGACACTGTTATGAGGAGCAGCATACCGGTGAACAAAAGGCTCGCTATTGCCTTATGGAAGTCAGCTACTCCTGACAGTTTTCGGTCCATAAGACATACCTTTGGTGTTGGGACAGCAACTGCATCAAAACTTTTTGTGGAAGTGTGTACTTCTATTAAGGAAGAGCTACTCGAATGGGTAATCCAGCTAGTGGAGCCAGAGGAAGTAATTACGGGATTCCAGAGGAGAGATTTCCCCAATTGTTTCAGGGCTATTGATGGAACACATGTGCAGATACTTTGCCCCCCTGATGCAGGAAAAGAATTTATAAACAGAAAAGGGGTGAACACCCTTGTTCTGCAGGCTTTGGTGGATCACAAAGCCTGCTTTACAGATGTAGTGGCTGGCTGGTCTGGCAGTGCTCATGATGCAAGAATATTTAGAAGGTCAACACTTATTTCACATCTGCGGCTCGGCAACTTTGGACCATAGCAGCAGGTCACTGTAGATGGAGTTAATATAAGGCCAGTCGTAATAGGTGATCCAACTTACCCTCTGCGTACATTCTTAATGAATGCATACAGAAAGGAAACCACCCCAGAAAAAATATATTTTAACCAGAAGCTAAGTAGCGCCAGATCAATCGTCGAAAGATCATTTGGGATTATGAAAGGGACTTGGAGATGTCTGCTGGGTCGGTTGGACATCAGGACAGAGTTTTCACCAGTGGTCATATGCACTGCATGTATAATGCACAACAAATGCAGGACAAATGGTGCCTGCCTACACAACCCAGATCCACCTCACTTCCTTGAACCAATTCCTATTTTTACAGCAGGAAATCCAGAGGCAGAGAGAAAAAAAGGCAGCAAAGTTAGAGAGAAAATGAACATTTTGCTGCATAATTTTAATGGACTACCCTACAATACTCCGGATTAAATTCCCATTCTAATTTCAATTTTAAATTATGCCAGAAACATAGCGATGCCACATTTCTATCTATAAACACCAGTTTGTACTGTTACAGAATACCTTACCTTTTTAATGTCAAGAACTGTTTGTAAAGTTTGTTGTGTCTCTACCAGTTGGTTTTTCTTGCTTCAACTGGTGTTAGCCAGGACCCCTGGTCCCCCGCCCCGAACGGATGTTCCCCCCCCTTTGTGGTGATAGCCAACTAACTTGGACCTGGGGGTCGGCAAAGCCCCCGGGGTAACCAAGGGCAAGGAGGCTTGGGGAAAAGATAGTCTTCCCACACTGGATGCAAGAGGAAGGGGGGGAGGGCATGGAAAATAAGGATTGGGACAAACCACCCTAACTCCTAGCCAAAAGGGAACACTCATGGAAAAATACCAGCCTAAGGTTGAGAAAAAGACTGGAAGGAAGAGCCCTTGGAGTAAAGAATGGAGTCATTAAGGAGAGGGGGCTCACCCTGTTGTGACAAAGGACTGGTAGTCATGACTCAGAGCAGCAACATCCTTTCTCCCTATTCCCCAAGAGAAACCAGACACACACTTATTGTATCCTGAATTCTGTCATTAGCCCTTCTTTCCCTCCCTTTACTTTTTGTTTACAGTTTCCCTGTGTGTCAAAGAGATCTTTTGCATATCTTGGAGTCACCTTTGTAATGGAAGCAAAAGTTGTGACTTCTCCCTCGTTAACCCATTGAGTACCCCCAATGACCCTTCGTAGCCTCCCCAAACCCTTTGTTTAGCACCCAATAACTGCCCCTTGTTTTTCCTCAACCGCTGAGAAATCTTGGGACCCAGATACGTGCAGGTCACTCTGTGCGTGTCTGAGTTGAGAGATCTTCCAGACTTTGGTCTGCCCCTTCTCCTTCCTCCATCCCCTGAACTCAGCTGGATCCATGGGCTACCTGTCCCATCTCGACAGGCAAGGAAAGGTAACCACAGGTCCAGACTTTCCCAGCCAACTGAGGAAGCCCTCTCTCTCTCTCTCTCCCCCCCCCTCGTTCACGTTTTCTTGCTCCCCATCGCTGATCTGACACCGGACCCCCCCTCCTTCTCCTACCATACTCCCCATAAGCCGCTTGTGTTTTCCCCTTTTAAATTCCACCAGTCAGACCGGGGCTGTGTTTCTCTGTTTTGTACAGCAATAAACTTGTTGTTATTGAACACCTGTTTCTCTCTCTCTCTTTCTATTTGGGGAGGGTACATAAACTGCCTGTAGCCCGTACTGTCCTCAGCTTGATCCTTTTGAACACGTGGAGACCCCGGTTTAAGTCATTAAGCTAATTCCCCCCAAAGTTTAATATTGGGGTACCCACCTCCCAATAGTCACAACTGGGAGGGGGGTCTCCTATTAACAGATTGCTGGAGAATGGGGGCAAGCATGTGGTAATCCATGCAGGATTGTCCACGGAAGCATAGGTAGCTGCAGCCAGCCGAAACCCCCATATTCCTATCTCTTTCCTGTGTCATTTCCTATCTCCTTTCTCCTCTCTGGACCTGTGGATTTAAGGATTCAGGCTCCGGGTTGTTGGGGAGGAATTGTCTGGGGCAGTGGGTTGTGGATCTCGGGACTGTATAAAGCGGCCCTGGGATTGTAGAGGAATTTGATCTTGGATTGCAGAGGCAGTCCAGGGATCTGTGTTTGGTCCTAAACTTGTAGACACAAGTTTGGGGCAACTTGGAAATAGACTTGGGATTGCTAAAGGCAGTCCAGGGCCTGTGGAATTAATAGAGACTTGTGGTCCAACCTGGAAGTGTGTGGGTGGTCTTGAAATGGGAGTAAAGTTTTGGGACAGTTGTGGTCTCAGGAGGCACAGGTGCAGGTGCAGAGGCTGGTGCAGCCCTGGGAATATTTGGGTCTCTCACCCATAATGGCGGGTGGGGGGACATTTGAACTTATTGATCTGGGAGTGGCCTGGACTGCCTTGTGTCTGGGGATCCTAGTGTGGGTCCCCTGACTGATAAAACTATGTTGGGGTGGGACTGTGTCAGCCACCCGGGGGGTGTATTACTGGAATGTAGAGGTGGTACAGGAGGGATACACTAGAATAGGCTCTGGGGAAGCAATTAATACCTGGGAGGTAGCGGAAATGTTGCACCAGGAGCCCAGGACAATTAGATTAGAGAAGTGGGCAGTGGAAAAGGGGGAATTACCATGGAAGCCGGGATGCTTTAAAACTGAGGACCCAGTGACATCAGTTAGCAGAGCATATGATGGTTACTGCCAGAGGTTTAAGCCCAAAGACAGTAAAAGGGATGCCTGCACCGCCTGGGCGCTGTGGCGTGCTTGTGGGGACTTCTGGGATCTGCTTAAGGAAACTAGGCAGAAATGTGAGGCAGAGGGGGAAAGAGCTGGGAAAGAAGAAAAGAGGGTGGAGAAATGGGAGACTCAGTGTAAGGAGCTGAAGAGAGACAAGAGCGAGCTGGTAGCCGAAAAGTGGAACTTAACCTCCTTCCTGAGGAAAGCTCAGGAGGAATACACTGTGGCACTGGCTAGGGCAGAGCAGGCAGAGAGGGAGTTAGAAGGATCACAGGAACAGCTAGGGCAAGCCCAGTCAGCAGCTCGCTTCCTGGCAGAGCAAACCCAGACTGCTAAAGTCACGGTGAGCCATGATACCTGCGAGGCAGCAATAGAAAAGCTGCGGGGAGAACTCAACATTCACAAAGGCTTGGTAGCCACTGTGAGAGTCGAAAATCTACCTGGGGTGGGGTCCATACTGTTCCCTAAGAAACAGCCCAATCTGCCTAGAGACGCCATTCCTGAAGCCCCGTATAATTCTGCTTGGCAAGCACTGGAGCCGGTGGTCCCAATTGTAAGCCGAGACGTGGATTGTATCGGAGCAGGAGGGAGGGCGACCCATGAATAAATTAGATAAATGCTTAGGTGGACCCCCACTTAGGCGAAAGCTATTGCTGAGCAGGTGGGCCCACTGAACCAGGAAACTGCCATTTCTTGGATGGCGAGAGTGTGGCAGATCTATCCCAGGGCAGATGGGGTAGCTCTGACACAATTGGCCCGGGCGAGCGCATCGCCTGCAGATACGCACGTCCTGGAAGCGGGGCTCAGTATGGCTGACATCCACGGTGCCAACTGTGGTGAATGGATGAAGGCGGTACTGCGAGCCATGCTCCCAGGACAGAGCCCACAGAGGCTGTTTTCTCTGGAAACACAGGCTCCTGGGGAGCAGCTGGAGGCTTATGTGGCTCACAAGAAACTATTGGGGGCCTTAGTTGAGGTGGTGGTTCCAGGACAAAGGGACGGGAGACGGATCATGCAGTACGACTCTAGGGATTGCATAGAGGCCGTATATGCAGGACTTGCACCCCCAATCAAAATGGCAATGGGGAGGATGGATCTGTCACAGGTTACCTGGGATGAGCTATTCACGGGTATCCAGCAGGTGACAGACATGATGAGGGGGATGGGGGGAACCAAACAAACTGCTCGCAAGCAGCAGCTAGAGCCGGTCCACGCAGTTACGCTTATGAATAGCGGCCCCCACTCCTCAGCTTTCCCTCTGCCAACCATAAACCCTCCACCCAACCCCTACCCTCAGAAAGGAGTCCAGGGAAATTATGGTAGCAATTTCCACCCCAGAACCAACCCCAACCAGGAGCCCGGGAATGCTCTTCGGGCATATGTATGGGGAGAGTTAAAATCATATGGGGTAGATATGAGGCAGTTCCATCTCCAGCCCCTGTAGGTCTTAATAAACACTGCAGCAGAGTTAAGGAAACAGCGAGGGCAGGAGTTTAGTCAAGCTCCCTCCCAGCCAATAGTGGCCATGGGGTCTGAGGACCCAGACAATAGAAGTAGGACCCCAGAGCAGGAGCAGGTGTTGCAGGAGGCCCATAATATCTGCTAGGACTGCCCGATTCCCAAGGGTTGCCCCGAGGTCATTGCAAAGCTACACCCTGATAGATGGGGGAGACCCAATGTAAAGGCCAGCTTTGGGAATCCGGGAACTCTGGCCCAGCTCTTGGTAGACACAGGGGCCTCCATTAACATCTTGGACCCAGACTGGGTCAACGCAGGGGAACCCTCTGGTAAAACTGTGGCACTCAGCGGTTATGGTGGGGAAACTCAGGAAGCCCTGATATGGAAAAAGGTTCCCTTTGAATTAGGCAAGCGAGGCTTAGCTAGTGGGGCTCTTCGAGGGCACCAACCTGTGCGCCATCCACGCCAAGCGAGTCACCATCATGCCCAAAGACATCCAGCTGGCTCGCCCCATCTGCGGGGAGAGAGCGTAAACCTCGGTGCACAGCAACTCCCCTCCCCCATCCTCCCCCAAGCCACACTGAACCTAATCCTATGTCCCATCCCCCTTGCCCCAAATGAATGGCCCCCTTCCCTAAGTCAACAAATAACTCTAAGCCAGATCCATGCTCTCCATCTTACCTCCCCAAGCTAACATCGTCTCCGAGCCAGCAATATTATCTGACCTCCCCAAACCAGTGTCCCTCCTTTAAAATTGGTAGCAGACTTAGCAGCAATTTTAACTGCATTTTTCTTTTCTTATAGGTCTGTCAAATTGTCAGAACCTCACTGCACTCTTGTGTCAAAACAACTCATACTCAGAGTACCCAGAACTGCAACAGGGTACCTAGCAAGTCAAATCTGGGTTACCTGACTTGCCCCAGTTGCGTTCAGGCACAAATTGGTACCTGGATGTGATCCGACAGGCCACCCAACTCCCCAGGCTGACTCACCTCACCACTGGGCTGCTGCTCCTCTGGTTCTGATGGCTGCTTGCTGCTCCTCCTTGTCCCCTGTGCTGCTCAGCTGAGCTGGGGACTTCTCTACTTGGTTTTTTCTGAAGGGGGGGAGGAGGAACAAGGAGGCCTCTTCCTACCTGCGTGCACCCCCCTAATGAAACACCTGTTTCCAAGGGGACCCAAAATGGGGATGTGCGTAGGACCCATGTGCAACCTGGATATGGGTCCCCTTGGGAATGGGGGAGCCATTACGGGGGTACATCCAGGTGGGATGAGGCCTCCTTGCTCCCCCTTCCCCTGCCCCCAAAAAACTGAGTGAGGAAGCCCGCAGCTCAGCAGCATGCTGGCCAGGGAGGAGCAGGGAGCAGCCACCAGGACTGGAGGAACTGCAGCCCAGTGGTGAGGTGAGTCAGTCCAGAGAGCTGCAGGCACCAGGATCAGCATCTTGGGGCATTCTGAAATACTCCAGTAATACCCAAATGTTTGGACATCAGGCACACAATGGGGGATGGGCGAGTACCCTGTTGGGCACCCAGTTCTAGCAGGACCCGCGTTCATTGTGTTTTCCACATTGGTGGCAATGGGGAAAATGAAGCAAACATGGGCAAAGGCACAAATACATACAAGCATGCATACTAAAACACAAATACAGATACAAGTATTTGACCCTGTGAGCAGCCCTGCCCAGAACTGCAGTTCAGCGGCACAACAACAGCAGTCTATCTGCAAGAAATGGCAGCCTCTTGCAAACCCCAGAGAGCAGAGCTGAAAGGGATAGTTATTTTATAACTGTGATTAATAACTGAAATTCTGGATAGATAATTGTCGCTGCATACCACAACAGTTAGCCAATTAAGTGACAAACCGATCAATACCGCTTTACCATTACCATGTAACTCATTTACTGCAGAACCAAATTTATTATTTTTATGTGTTCCATCATTTCCAGTTTATTCCCAGCACAATAGCAAAGCTGCATCCTTTGAGGCAGGTATACAATAGAAAACTGAGCTGAACCTGAAAACGAAGTCTCGGGGGTAAAAAGGAAAGGAGTTATGAGCAAACGGAACTAGCTGCTAACTGTGGAATGGATGGGGAAATGGCAATGAACACAGTAAGCACTGCACAGTGGTAATAAGTGGATCCCACTTGGTAACAGATCATTGTCAGTGCAGATTGGTTATCACAAATCTGGCAGTTAACAGTAGGGGTGGGAGTTCAGATGGAATTTCAGTTATGGTTTCTTTCAATTCGGTTCTTTTGAAAATCCACATCTTTTTATGGATTTGGATTTTTGGTTTCATAATTTTCCTATTGAAGTTAATGGGAAACCAAACTGGAACAGTATTCCCATCCATCCTGACACCTGGGGCAGTTCCCCATCCCTATTCCTTGGGGTCCTGGAGTGGTACTTATCGACATCAGAGCTGAAGCACTGTCACTGCTGTGGGAGCTCCAACAGGCTCCCTCGCTGCAGCGTCCTCCCTGCTTATCATGCATGTGCAAGATGGCCACCTTATCCAAAATGGTGGTGGCCAAAATGATTGTGCTGCCATTTTGGTTAAGGCTAGCAGCCATTTTGCACATGCGTGATAAGGAGCAGGGAGCGCACCGTGGCGAGGAAGCCTGCCAGAGCCTCCACAGCAGTGGTGGTGCTTCAGTCAAGCTCTCAGAGGCCAGTAACACACACTCAAGGGTCCTGGGGAATGGAAGTGGGAAGAAATAATGATCCAAAATTCAGATCCATTACTGGGAGTCCTAATTTATGGGTTGGTTCGGATGAATCCATAACAGCCAATTCCGGGCAGTTACAGATTAATCCGAAACCAAAATATCCAGCCCTAGTTAACAGTTATTCAGCTGTTAACAGTTTTAGTTCTAGACAGGAGCCAGGCAAGGCTCCTTGTCAGGGCCAGCCTTTGGAGGAGGGAAAATGTGGCAGTTTCTCTGGGACCCACACTTCCTAGGGACTTGGCTCTGCTGGCTCTGGGGTACCCCTACTGCTTTCAGTGCTTGGGCCTTCCCATCACTCCTGCCAGGACTGCTATGCTCCTGCCACTGTTGCTGTTGCTGTCTTAACAGGATAAGCAGGGGGCCCTGGCAGGTGCGGTGGGAGGTGGTAGAGATGAAACAAATTACCATGCGGTAACTGGTAACTGTCGGATGTGCGGTAACCGCTTGGCACCAGCATCGATCAGTTACAGAGCGGTATCTGTTTATTATTCAGTGGTTTAAGTGACTAATCAGGTAGTAACTGTATTACTGCTTTGAACGTTTACCATGTTACCACATTGCCCATCTGTTCCACAGGTACCAGCTACTTACATTGGCCCGTAATTCCTTTTCCCGTTTATCCCCCAGACCTTGGTTTCAAGATCAGCTGAGTTTCCCATTGGTCCAGTAGTAAACTGGAAATGCTAGAATGCAGAAAAATGAGAAATTGGTTATGCAGTAGGGTCATAGTAACATGATGAATCAATATTTCAATTAATTGGTTAGTCACTACAATGCTACTAATCGGTTACTGATCGGTTAGCCTGATTAGTGATCTAAAAGCAGCTATGGAATAAATTAAGGCCGGGTGTTGGGACCTTCTTTTACTCTTGCTGCACAAATTCTAAGACTGGCTCTGCTCTTTGGATAGAGTTGGCATTGACAGTTCCAGGGGAAGAAAGGGCCTTGCCCTGTCAGCGCAGCAGAACTTTGGAGGTGGAGGAAGAGGCAACTGGGCTGAAGGGTCTAAGCACTTCCGCATGCCTCCTAACAAGCAGCAGAGTTTAGGAACGCAAGATGCAAAAATAATTTGAAGCAGCAAATGCAGCTGCTCCTGCGAAATCCTAGACGTGTTTTTGTTTGGGATGTCTGCTGAAGCTGGACGATCAGGGAAGGCTCAGCCACTCATCCGCACTGATGAATGGGAAACTGTCCATCAGGGATGAGGGGCTGGGATGGAATTCTTAAGAGTAACACAAATGTGTGTGGAACCAGATGCAGAGGTCCTGGGGCTGGAAGCAGGATGTGGGTGGTGTGGTAGGGGTTAAATCAATAGCTAAGTGGAGGGAAAAAATCAAACAACCCTCTTTCCCTGACCCCTGACCTCCTTCCAGAAAGCTGGAGTCAAGAGTCATGGGACTGAGAAAAGACCTGTTTAATATTGCAGCACCTGGGCCCACAGCAGTGGCATGTCCTTCCAGGAAAACTATTCCTGGAGCACAACATTCTATTGGCAGCTTCTCTCTGGAGACAGGAAGTGTTCTATAGGCCATCTTTCTGTGTGGCACTTAAATGTTCTTTTGACTATTGACCCAACACTGAAAGCGTTCTTTTGGCTGACATGTTGTACAGCACTGGAAGTGTTTTATTGGTTATTGACCCAACAGCAGAAGTCTTCTATTGGCCATCTGTAGCAGTGGATGTATTCTATTGGCTGTCATATTGTGCAGCACTGTGCAATGTTTTCTATGGACTATTGTCCCAACACTGGATGTATTCTATCAGCTGTTTTCTTGGGTGGCACTTCCATTGCCCTCTGATGCAGAGTGTTTCATCGGCCATGCTCTGGTGGATGTGTCCTGCATAGCATGGGATAAACATATTGGCTGTTGTCCTGTATGTGGCACAGAATATGTTCCATTGGCTTGTAGTCCACTGCAGTATGTGTATGGACAGGTCCTTTCCCCTAGGGATTCTCAGAAACTGGCTTGCGCCCACGGTGAGCCCCCCAAAGGGATGATCACAAGACTAATACGGTTATGAATTAGCGCTATCATTTGCTCCACTTTGCTGAAGAGCATCCTCCAGGGTTTCTGATACAGTTCAGTGTCCAGGATTCTCCCATCCTGGGCAGGTGGAGCAGGAGTGCCTCTGTGTCAGCCACCCCTATGGGAGAGCAATTTGCTTTCATGTATATCTGGGCCAGAGCAGAACTATGTAGCTCATGAAGGTGTCTTGGCCAGAAAGATGTCGGCTTCAGAAATTGAGTAGCAATGGCAGTCACCTAACTAGGTAGGGATGTGCGAACGCAGTTCGGAGTTCGGCCCAAACTCAGTCCATTTGGATGACTGAATCCGAACCTGAACTAACCGAACTGAACCCGATACCGAACTCTAAAATGACCAA
>QEPC01015714.1:821488-837471 GCA_003113815.1 Sphenodon punctatus | reverse complement strand
GGAGGCAGGCAGGACTGACCAAGCCTTTCACCACCCGGAAAAGCTCCGCTGGACATGACTTTGCAGATGCAATAAGGGCAGCAAAGAACTGCTTCTTTGCTGCCTGCACTGCCACAGCATAGGCCTTTAAACTGCTCTTATGCTGCGATCAATTGTACTCATCGCGAGTCCGTCGCCACCATTGCTCTAACCGCCTACTCTCCCGCTTCAAACACCCCAGGCCCTCAGTAAACCAAAGAGACCTGCAGGAGACTCGGGAGGGCAGCAGACACCTGGGAGCCACTCTGTCAATGGTCTCGGCCAACAAGGTGTTCCAGAAGGCTACGAGATCATCGACAGAGCGGGTGTCAAGGTCCAGGGGAAACTCCCCCAGAGCTTTCTGGAACCAATCTGGGTCCATAAGTCTCCGGGGGCGGACCGATCTAATAGGTCCTGCACCCCGTTGGGGGATGACATGTGCCAGGATGCATGCCTTAAGGAGGTAATAGTGCTATAGAAATGATTAATAGTAGGAGGGGGTCCCTGGGAACATCAGTGTAAAGCAGCAGCAGCAGCAGCAGCAGCGTGCTGATGCTTCCGCTGCCACAGCTCATTTTTCTCCTAGGGCCAGTTTAGGTGCATGGGGATGGGAACTTGAAACTAGTGGAGAGAGTACAGAGGCTCTTCCTTGTTTTCCTCCAAAGCATGCACAGTTTTGGGGTGTGTGAAAATAGGACTGTCCTAGTAGTACCATCTGTCCCTGAACCTTAGCCAGAGAACCCAAAAAAGCCCCTGGATCAGTAGGGGGTTTTCCACTTTGATGTGAATGGTTCTTCACAATGCCCATCTTGGAAATGATTCAGGTGGGAAGTCTGCAGCAGAGCCTGATGAACCCAGCACAACTATTCTCAGCCCCTCCCAGATCCAGCCTATAGATGTTTAGTACATGACCCATTGAAGACAATCCCCTACCTACACACATGTACCCAGAACCAGGAACACAGTCTGGGGCAGCTGACCTAAGCCAGTACACATCACTGATACCTACCACTCAGCTGCCCCTCCCACCATGCCCACTCTTTAGTGACCTGGCCATAGATATTGCTCAGGGTGGGTGTTTGTAGGGCCCAAACCTATAAGGACTTGAGATTGAACCGGCACTCTTGGGGCCCCAAACATAGTGGCTGGTGCCTCCATGCCACAGAGGCATTCTGGCCAGAGCTTGAGGCTGGTGCTAATGGCCGTCCTCCAATTCTGGTCAAGCCACACCCCTCCTCAACCCTGCTCCACACCCACAGCTTCCTGGTTGGATGCTGGCCTATATATAAGGCCATCCAGTAGCCACAAGAAGCTGGTTGGATCATTAGTCAATTTCTCATTCCCCCAGTATGCCTTTGTTTGTCTCTGCTTTCTTGTTTCCAAGCACTTGGTGCCACTCTGCACTCCCTGTGCCTGGATCTAGTGTGTGCTTTGGGCCAGCTGAAGCCTGGCCCTTCTGACCCTTGCTCCTGGGACCGGGTCTTTTGGATCTAGTCTGGCTGCCCCTCTGTTCGTCCTCTGCCCTTGGTCCCTGAAATTGCAGCTCGGTGTCTGCTTGGATGAGGGTCTGGGGGATGCGTCCCCCATGCACTGCCCTGTGAGCCCATTCTGCCCTGTCTGAGTCCTGTCTTCCTGTTCCATTCAGCTGGCTCCCTGTGTCTGCCTCATCTCGTCCATTCAGTCCTGCCTCATCTGTCCATCCTGCCTTGCCTTGTTTACGCCTGCCCCTTGGTCCATATGTTGATCCCCACTGTGACCCTTGAACCCAGAACCTTGATCCTGCACCATATTGGAATCTGGGCCCTCATCCTGCAGTAACATACCCAGCACCAATCCTGCCACAACTCCTACGTGTTCTTACGTGTGACCCCGAGAACCAGTGTTGGGTGGTTTTGATCCTACATTTGCATACATTTATTCGCACAGATAATGATTTCAGTTCTGCCCTTTGATAGTCATTTGATTCAGTTTCTGACTCAAGAACAGACTTGCAGGAGTCTCACCCTGCAAGGTCTCATCGTGCAAGGAAGTAGGGTGCTTCTGTTATGGTCTCCATGAGTGCCTGCTCTCCCTGAGGCCAATCCTCCAGGTCCCCTTCATCCAGGAAGCTGGTGTCCATCCAATGCTGTCTTGATGATTCAACAAAGATTCTTGGAAAGAAGCATAGATGCTGTTCTCTCCATCCCATGCCCTCTGGCTGGCATGGAAGATAGGAGGGAGTTCACGGCAGCATGAATGGAGATGTGAGATACCACTCTGCCACAGTTTGCAGTTTGAGCGGAGCAGGTCCCAGGTCCCTTTGCCTTCCCCTGCCTCCTGCACAAACCAGAAGGCTCTTAATGCAATTAGCAGGTGCCCAAAGCTGATGACAAATTGATGGATTAGTGCTTCAACTGCAGAAGTCTGCTGCCTCTCCTCAGACCTGGCCAGGATCAAGCAGATTTTATAATAAATGTTTTCCTCCTGGGGAGGTGTGATGAGGAAGGCAGCTGTTGCAGAGTAATAACTGATTCGCAATCAGTAAGGACAAATGCAGCTGAAGGTTTAACAACAGAACTTTTCTTAAGACTTTCCAGGTACAGCTCCTTAGTTGCATCTAACTAGTAAGAAGACAAAATGGAGACTAAGACAAAGAGAGGGAAGGGAAGAAGGAGTGGTTACACAAAGGAATTCAACTGCAAAACCCCATCTCCCTTCCATGTACACATTAACTTAACAGCGCCATCTGGTGGCTCTATAGTCAATCACTGTTCTTAATACAGTAACTTTAACCTATGGATGTTGCATACACCAACAGCAGCAAGATTTCCCCTGCCTTTCCAGCTCTTGGCTGCATTTGGCCTTCTCCCGTAAGCTGGCAAACATGCTCAGCATGGTGCTATGCTGGCCAGAAGCAAGTCCTGTCCTGCCTGGGGTAAACAAAGGATGTTTCCAATGTGCTGGATTGTGCGTTTGGGAGGTGCTGCTATCACTGCCACTCAGCAGCCCTGGCAGGGGCAAGGATAGAAGGAGCATTTCATTCTTCTCCCCAACACAAGCACAATTTGTTTCAGGCTGTTAATCCTAAGAACCTGGCATCTTGTTCCTTTCTGTGGTATATTACAAGGGTCAGTATAATTGGGGTGGGGTCTAGAGCTGTGATAGTTTGGGGGACCCTGCTTTACATATTCAGTTCCATCTGCAGAAGCCTCCATCTTTTCCTGGTTGGAATTGGGGATGGCAACAGCCAGAGACCCCTCCCTACCTGCAACAGAACCAACTCCAATGTAGGAGAGAACGGGGCTTGACTGTGTTCATTTTGAAGGACTCACAGCTCCGCTTGAATGCTCAGGTGGAGTCTGTGGCAAGGCGTGCCTTTCACCAGTTACATTTGGTGCGTTGGCTTTAGCCGTATGTTTTGGACTCTGACCTGGCCACTGTCATCCATGTTTTCATAACCTCTAGGCTAGACTACTGTAAAGTGCTCTATGTGGGCCTACCCATGGCGACGATTCAGGGACTGCAGCTGATGCAGAATGCGGCAGACTGTCTCCTGGTGGGATTGGGCTGCCGGGAACATATTACACCAGTTCTTCGGTCTCTGCACTGGCTGCCAATAGTCTTCAGGGCTCAATTCAAGGTATTGGTGCTTGCCTATAAAACCCTAAACGGCCTTGGCCCAACCTATTTGCAGGACTGCCTCACCCCCCGGTCCTGGATCAGCTCTTGTGGTCATCGGGGGTGCTCTCCTTGAGGTCCCCTGAGTCTGCTGGGGGGCCATGATGGGGAGGGCCTTCTCAGTGGCTGCTCCACAGCTGTGGAACTCCCTGCTGGTGGAGGCCCGTTTGGCCCCGGATCTCCTCTCTTTTCGACGCTATTGTAAAATGTGACTGTTCCACCTGGCTTTTGATGGGGAGAATGGGTTAGAGTGGTGGGTGGTTAGGGATGTTTTAATTCCTCCTTGTTTTGAGAATTTTAAGTGTTTTTATTGTTGATTGTAAGCTGCCCAGAGCTTCCTGTGGCAGGATGGGTAGGGTAAAAATGTCTAAAATAAAATAAATAAACTAAATAAAATCTGGGGTCTCAAACCACAGACCCTACATAATTTTGGCCCTCTGTGCTACAAATTGCTATCAGTATCAGGCTACTCTCAAACTACTCTATCAGATTACTATAACCACCACCTTAATGGCCTTCCTTGACCCTCTGACTTCTGTTTGACACTGACACACACTGCAAAAGTTATCCACCTCACCCACTTCTTTGATCATGTTCAGCCCCTCCCCACCTTCCTCCACAGGCTCCCTCTCCCTCTTTGCATCCAGCACAAACTCCTTCTCTTCACCTTCAAGACTCTTTATGGCCTTCCTCCTCTATATCTTTCTGTCCTCATTTCCTGCTTTCATCCCCACCCGGGATCTTTGCTCCTCCTCTGATATTGCTTTCACCTGCCGCACTGGCTGCTTTTAGACGAGTGGCATAAGCTTGCGGCGGGAAATCACATGCCTTGGGAAATGGCTGTGGGCAGGGTTTAGACATGCCTAATTGCTGGTTGCACATTTTTTAAAGCCGCTAGTTAAATACCTAGATATTGAGGTATTTAATTAGCAGCTTTAAAGAATGCGTGAGGATGGGTTTGAGGAAGGATGGGGGTGAGGAAGGGGAACCAGGTACGCTGCCGGTGACTGGGCCTCCTCTGCTGCTGGGCAGTGGTGGGAGCTGGCTCTGCTGCCAGGTCATTGGGCCTTCTCCACCGCGGGGCAGCAGAGAAGGCTTGTCTGCCCAGCAGCAGAGCTGACTCTCGCCACCACCCAGCAGCAGAGGAGACCTGGCTGCTGGCAGTGGATCCAGCTCTGCTGCCGGGCAGCCAGGCCTTCTCCCCTGCCAGGTGGCAGAGCTGCAGCAGTGGAGGCCTTAGTCTTCTTTCTTCACCAGTCCGGATTCAGGAGGAAACACTGCCGAAGTTCCCTGCTCCAGCAGCACACATGTGCAAAATGCCTACTGAGGCCATTCTGTGCATGTACAACACTTTCCCAAAATGGCACTGGCAGCATCAGTGCTATTTTGGAAGATGGCAGCCATTCTGCTCATGCATGGAGTCATTTCCAGGGATCCAAAATCAAGAGAAAACCAAAACCGAAATTAGGCCCTGTGTCCTACCCCCTACCATGAATGTATCCCTGTCCTCCCCGCCCCCTCCATGTGCCCCTCCTTTCCCACCTGTCCCCTTGACTATTCCAGATTGTAAAGTCCTCAGAGTTCTGTCTTGTCTCTAATCATCACTGTTCAGCACCAGGTACATTTCTAGTGCTACACAAGCCCCCGTCGCCACCAAAATGGTGGCGATGGGCCATTGTCGGGCCCCTCTCCCTCCTTCACTTACCAAAGAGGCACGGGAAAGTAAACAGCACGGCTGGCTGAGAGAGCCCCTTTATCAGGGCTCTCTCTGAGCGGGTTGCTATGCAACCGCCTGACGCACAGGCGCATAGCGCAGTGCGGGGCATGGGGCTCCTCCCCTTTAGAAGGGAAGATCCCCTGAGCCGCATGAGTGTGGCAGATGGGGCCAAGTGACTGGAGAAGCAGCAGCAGAGGCATTAGGCTGCTGCTTCAAGCCATAGCAAACAGTAAAAAAAAAAAATTTTTAAAATGGGCAGGACAAAGAAAAATGGGGATGGGGGAAAGAAAGGGAATAGCGGGGTTAGCGGCCACCTCGCCCAGGAAAGGAGAAGGGAAGAGAGTGAAGGATCCAACCCAGCGGGGTGCCCCACCCCCGGGGAAATAATGGAGAGGCTCCAGCACTGCGAGGCAAAAATAAGGGAGAGGGAGCAGGCTAGGAGTGAAGAGGACAATTTTGGAGCAACGGGGAACATGGAGGAGGTGAGTGAGAGGGGCAGGGCAGTGAACCTGCCCCTAACAAGTGATTGCCCTGAAGAGAGTCCCCACGAGGGCCATAACAGGAGTAGGGGGGGAGGGTTATCATCGCCCCCATACACTACAGGGATGAAGCTGGGGGAGTGGAGCCCAGCCCCACTACTCCAGACACACAAGGGGAAACGCGGGGCCGGCAAGGGGAGTTGCTGGCCTCATCCGTCCCGCAGTACACCCAGGCGGGGAGCTGCCAGGGAGAACGGCAAGACGGGGAGGGTTTACCTTCAGGACTGGGCCCATTGTTAGAGGTCATGTATGAGGCTGGCGCCCGTGAAGCCCATAATAGAAATGAGGCCGGGGTGGGTGACCCTTTGGGGGTCCCTGGCCTAGTGGAACATCAATTAAGGGGACAAAACCGAGCCACGAATGGAGCTCAGCCGCTTGAGACTGGATCAGGCAGGCACAGAGCACGTGGAGGGGAAGGGGTTTATCCTTTGTCCGTGCAGGGGGACTCGCCACCAGTCAGGAGGAGACGTATGGAAGACCCCAGGGCAGGAGGACAGCCCACGTATGAAGAATTATGGCAAAGAGTACAAGAGCTGGAAAAGGAGCTACAAAGGGGCAGATGAGGGGCAGTCCAACCTAGGGACTCGTCAGGCTCAATGGATCAAGGTGGAGTAACAGAACAAGAACAGGGGTCACGGGGTGGGATCGCGGGTAGGACAGCCCCCAGGGTAGCCGAGGGCCCGAGCTTGCCCCCAAGCCCATGAGTAGGAGATATGGGGGGAGGCAAAAGGGGGGGAAACCAAGTAAACCCATGGTTCCCCAGGGCCCTCGAAGGATGCGGTTGGAGGGAGAATGGGTGTGGGTTACACCAGCCCCACCCCCACCCATAGAGGCACATCAACCAGCTAGGGCAGGGAATGATCTAGGGACAGAAGTGGGTGCAACAATGCCAGACGGAGCAGAAGGCCCCCCGGCAATAGGGAATGTAAGAGCAGAGGGGACCTCCGCCCCACACAAACACCCCCCACCTCCACCAGGGGGGGCCCACAGCAGTGTGGGGGCCCCTTTTGGTGAACATTTACTGCCTGCCACAAAAGAAAAAATTTGGAAGGGCGAATATGTAGACGTGTTCGCCCTGATGTTTAGTGATCTCATATTGGATCACACCGAGAAAGAGGATGAAAAGGACAAAGAGAAGTTCCACCGCCCCAAAGCGGACAGGAACTGGGCGAACTGGACATCATCATTCGCCATCTACATGGGAGTGGTATTACAGGCCGATCCGGGGCGGGGATTAGAGCTCCACAAGTATGTGGATATAGTGCATAGAGCATACACAACAGGTCCCCCAGGGACATGGTTAAGATATGATGAGGCGTTCAGGCATAGGGCCACCTTGAACCCGGGCTTGAGCTGGGACACCCACGCAATTGACTTATGGCTGGAATGTATAGTGGACGCTACCAGAGTACCATTGTCTAAGAGCGGACATGCATTGATAAAAGGGGGTGTAGCAGCAGCCAAAGAGCTTTTTCGTGGGGAAGGGAAAAAGAACACCCAAGGTACACAGGGATATTGCTGGGAATATAGCCGGGGGTCATGATGTAATAGGAGCTCATGTAAATTCCAGCACGGATGTGCGGTGTGTGGTGGGGGACACCCAGTTACTAACTGCTTTAAAATCAGGCAGAGAAATGAAAAGGGCAAGTTTCCACAGGGTGGTAGCTCTAACAAGGGGGTCCCAGGGCAGCCTGGTAGCACCTGATCTATGCAGGGGGCCAACTCCGGTCAGAATTGATCGACTGGAGCGGGCCCTGTATCTACATCCGAACCGCCAAGAAGTAGCATACATAGTAGAGGGGTTTAAAAAAGGATTCAGGATACCCACTGCACATGTGAACCCCGTGGTAGCAGCTCGTAATCTGAAGTCCACAATTGGGATGGAACATATAGTAAAGATCAAAATAGAAAAGGAAGTAAAGGAGGGGAGGGTAGCAGGCCCCTTCGAATCCCCTCCCATACCGAATCTTTTCATCTCTCCCCTAGGAGTAGTCCCAAAAAAGACACTAGGAGAATTTTGCCTCATTCATCACTTGTCCCATCCGAGAGTAGATCTGTGAATGACGCCATTCCAAAGGAACTTACCACAATCAAATACGCATCTTTCGATGTGGCTATGGATAAAGCTAGATGGATGGGACGAGGGGCATGGATGGTGAAATGTGACGTGAAATCGGCTTTTCGATTGTTACCCGTGCACCCAGAGAGCTTTCATTTGCTAGGTTTTCAGTACGAGGGTCAGTATTATTTCGACCGGGCCATACCGATGGGCTGCTCCATTTCTTGTTTGGTTTTTGAGAGATTTAGCAGCATGATTGAATGGGTTTTCAAACAAAAGTGGAAAAAAGGGGAGATCACAAAATATCTAGACAACTTCCTAATAATAGGAAGCCCACAAATAAAGGAATGTGCTGTGGCCTTGCGCCTCTTTCAGGACATGGCAGCGGACCTTGGTGTCCCACTGGCTCCTGAGAAGACCAAAGGCCCCAGTACCAAGATCACGTATCTAGGGATCGAACTGGACACAGTGATGGAGCAGTCCACCCTGCCGGCAAACAAAATTGAGGACATCAGAATTAAGATTCAAGAATGTTTAGCCACAAAGAAGACCACTGTGCTGGCCCTGCAGTCCCTTGTGGGCAGCCTTAATTTTGCCTGCCGGGTGGTGGCCCCGGGCAGAGCCTTTCTAGCTCACTTATATGAGAAACTTCGTGGAAAGTTAGAACCGCACCACAGGGTAAGGGTAACAAATGAAATGAAAAAAGACCTAAACACATGGATAGAATTCTTAACTGACTTTAACGGGGTCAGCTTTTGGAGGACCAAATTATTATTAAGGGTGGACCTACAAGTGCAGTCCGACGCCGCAGGAGGATCGGGTTTCGGGATATACTTTAAAACCCGATGGTGTGCAGCACGGTGGCCCCAGGCATGGCACCAACAAGGTGTGACCCGTGACCTAACATATTTAGAGCTGTTCCCGATCGTTGTCGCAGTGTTGGTGTGAAAAGACCAGTTTGCCAACCGTGCGGTCCTATTCTGGTGCGACAACCTAGCGGTTGTCCACATAGTTAACACCTTGTCATCCAGATCCCCAAGGGTAATGGGCTTGGTATGTGTATTGGTATTAGCATGCCTGAAGGCGAACATTTTGTTCACGGCTAGACACGTACCTGGGGTCGACAATGGCATAGCCGATGCCCTTTCTCGATTCCAGATAGCCCGATTCCGAGAGTTGGCACCGGAGGCCAGTTTGGTCCCCGAACCATTGCCATCAGCCTTATGGAACCTTATTATTATTATTATTATTATTAACAAACATTTATATAGTGCCAGCAGTGTACATGGCACTTTACAAAGTAATAAAATAGACACGGTCCCTGCCCCTAGGGCTTACAATCTGAGCGACAGGAGCTGGGGGAGAGACATAGGAAGGGGAACAGAGGGAGAGACAAGGGGTCTAACATTCATGAAGATGCGAGGTCTCAAGTGCACGTACTTGGCTTGGTTACGATGAGAATGACAGCAGGCAGGTCCATGTGGCAAGGATAAGGGTAAACAGATCGTAGGTATAGGAATAGTGGCTCAGCAGGATAAAGAGTCAGACAGAGCAGAGCGAAAGAGGTGAGTTTTAAGGAGAGATTTGAAGGTATGAAGGGAGGGGGCAAGGCGGATGTGGACAGGGAGGGAGTTCCAGGCATGGGGGGCAGCAAGTGAGAAGGGACGAAGGCGCTTAGGGGAGCAGGGAAGGCGTGGAAGGGTGAGAGAAGGGACAGAGGAGGAGCGAAGTGCACGGGCTGGAGTATGGAGAGCGATAAGTGCAGAGAGGTAGGGGGGAGCGAGGTTGTGAATAACCTTGGGGAATAACAGCACAGTCCATCATACAGGGATCGTTGGCCCCGAGAACCCAGGCCTCATACGGTAGGGCAATCAGGGAATTCCTCAATTTTGGCACATTAAAGGATGGAAGGTTGGTTGACACCGAGCCCGAGGTGATCCAATTTGCGATGCAGCAAAGGGACAGAGGATTAACATCAGGTACCATAGGAGGGAAAGTGGCAGCCTTAGTATTTGCCAACCGCCTCATGGGCTTCCCATCTCCAGACAGGGGATTTTTCATTAGGCACATGTTAGAGAGCTGGTCCAGGTCCCCCTGTCCTCCACCAAAAATTCGTAAGCCGCTCACCACGCCTAGACTGTTGCAGGTTATTGGGGTCTTGCCAAGTGTGTGCTATAATGCATATGAGTTACAGCTGTTTGCGACAGTGTATGTGGTGACATTTTTCGGGGGATTTCGTATTAGTGAAGTGGTGGCGGCCAACTCTAAGGATAGATCTGACACTGCCCTTCAGAACACAGATGTCACAATAGGAAGGGACAAAGTAGTCATACGCCTCCGGAGGTCTAAGACCGACCAGCGGAGCAAAGGGCACTCGGTTTCTTTGCATATGTGTGGTCAAACAGCAATATGACCTGTCCAGCGCCTAGGACAATACCTAGAGGCGAGACCCCTTAGAACAGGGCACCTTTTTATTCATCAGAATGGGGCTCCCCTCACCAGTCACCAATTCACGGCAGTGTTCCGTAAGGCCTTGTACAAGGTAGGTTTGCCCCCCCAGGACTTTGGTTCCCATTCGTTTAGGATAGGGGCGGCCACTGCAGCGGCCGAAGCCGGGTTGCTGGAGCAGGCTATCAAGGCAGTAGGGAGATGGAGGTCTGGAGCCTACAAGCGATACATCAAACTTTACCCTCACTAACAAGTCTGTCTTTTATTAGGGATGGGATCCAGAGGCGGTTCGAGAAGCGAAGTATGGATTGTGGGTCACAGTATCGTGCGATGGGCAAGCAGAGCGGCTGCATTGTCAGAATGGGGAACCCAATTAGGCCTAGGTGACCTCGCAAAGATCAGATGGAACGTGACCAGCGGAATGCGCTGGGAGCAACTCCTGCCGGTATTGAAGCACATGGGAAAAGGCAATAAACCCAACATAATAATAATCCATTTAGGGGAAAACGACATCACATCAAATAAGGGAGTAAAATTGATAATACAGATCAAAACAGATTTACTAATAGTAAAAGATTGGTTCAAAGAGGCAAAATTGATATGGACAAATTGGTTACCCAGAATTAGGTGGAAGGGAGCTCGGAAACCGGGCAAGGTAGACAAAACTAGAAAAGGGGTCAATAAGGAAATATCAAAAATGGGCTTACAGTGTGGGAGGAGCAGTCATTAATCACGCAGGGATAGTGCACACTAACAACACTTTATACAGAGAAGACGGAGTCCATTTATCTGATGAGGGCAATCGATTGTATTTGACCACTCTGGTTGATCAGCTCAGTGGAGTTTTGATTTCCTAGGCAGTGGGGGACGGGACTTTGTTCCAAACCCCCTTTGTGGTGGGGGTCCAGCAGGCTCGTTTAGGATAAATAGGTTAAGATAGCTAAAAGAGTCATCTCCATAAGAGATGGGGTGGTGATGTATTGTGTAATGACAGGCACGGCATGCACAGTCGTCATAACCCTGGGAGGGGTACTTCGCAGGATAAGCAGGGGCGTGCACAGCCTCCACATTCTGCGGGGTACTTACCGACTTACTCACGCCCACAGTGGGCACACCCCCTTTTGGCCAGTGCACTGTTGCAGTCAAAGGAGGGGACGGTTCGAGTTAATGTACTGATAATGGAAGGCGCTTCCATGCAGTACTCAGTTATAGTTTAAAAGTATCGTTAAATACTAGCATGCTGGACCCATGATTGCTGGTGCAATCCCCCACCGGCCTTTTCGTTCGTTGGTTGAATAAATGTGCGGCCATGCTGTTTAAACCAATATAAAGTCTCTGTGTCTCTTTGGGGGGGGTGCTACGACAAGCCCCGTTGCCGCCAAAATGGCGGTGACGGGCCATTGTCAGGCTCCTCCCCCTCCTTCACTTACCAAAGAGGCACGGGAAAGTAAACAGCACGGCTGGCTGAGAGAGCCCCTTTAGCAGGGCTCTCTCTGAGCGGGTTGCTATGCGACCGCCCGACGCGCAGGCGCATAGCGCAGCGCGGGGCATGGGGCTCCTCCCCTTTAGAAGGGAGGATCCCCTGAGCCGCGTGAGTGTGGCAGACGGGGCCAAGTGACTGGAGAAGCAGCCACACCCACCCACCCACATAGTACAGAGATTCTAAATGGTAGCCGTTGGAGGTGCCAAGGAAGAATTTTGGTGGCTAGCCTTCTTTAAAGGGCCATTTTTCGCTTCCTTCCCTGTAAACGCATAGGCATAAATAGGCTGTAATAATTTGATTTAATCGGATTCAAAAAATTGGCAACATCTTAATATGTTAATATAATTAAAACGATTCGATTGGAAGAAAAGTAAGGGAATTTGATGGCATTTGAAACAATTTGAATAATGATTTAATGTCGCACAAAGCGGGGATCCAGCAGGCTCGTTTAGGATAAATAGGTTAAGATAGCTAAAAGAGTCATCTCCATAAGAGATGGGGTGGTGATGTATCGTGTAATGACGGGCACAGCATGCACAGTCGTCATAACCCTGGGAGGGGTACTTCGCAGGATAAGCAGGGGCATGCACATCCTCCACATTCTGCGGGGTACTTACCGACTTACTCATGCCCACAGTGGGCACACACCCCTTTGGCCAGTGCACTGTTGCAGTCAAAGGAGGGGACGGTTCGAGTTAATGTACTGATAATGGAGGGCGCTTCCATGCAGTACTCAGTTATAGTTAAAAAGTATCGTTAAATACTAGCATGCTGGACCCATGATTGCTGGTGCAATCCCCCACCGGCCTTACCGTTTGTTGGTTGAATAAAGTGCGACCATGCTGTTTAAACCAATATTAAGTCTCTGTGTCTCTTGGGGGGGGGGGGTGCTACGACAAACAATAAATGAATAATAACAACAGGAGGAGAAGTAGAAGGGCTGGGGAAGGAGCTACTGTCAGTAAAAGCAGGAGTCATGCACCATGATTCAGAAGGTAGCAGAGAATCACACTCACCCAGCCAATAAGAGGAGCTTATGGGAAGGGGTTTCACTTCCCATGCAACTGGAGCTGAGGGTACCCAGGACACTGTCCGATCTGGCAGTGGGTTGCAGTCCCTGTCTGCACAGGGGGATGCATCTTACTGAAACACAATGTTTCCTCCTGGCCCTTATCTCTGTCCCAGGCAATCAACAGGATCAGATTGGGATTATCTCCATCGATGTCCTCCAGGGATGTTTCTCTAAGATGCAGCTAATTTTGTGCCTTGATTCCTTTCCTGTCCACCACATTAGAGACATAAACATGTTCATCACAAGAGAGGAACCTGCGCCATCCAATGACTCAGAGCAGGAATATGAGCCAAGCCAGCATGTCATCGGAAACCCATGCTGACTGTGCCACATGCATTAATACTAGTCAGACCTCCATCTGCCATAACACTCTGTTATAGGAATTCAATGGAACTGGAACGTGGATAAAATGAAAGGATTTTATGCACAGTGCACAAATGGAAGAAAAGGGGTCATAGAGGCTGAGAATGTAGCATCCTTCTAAACTGGAGTAGGTGTTTCTATGACAAAATAACAACAGTGAAGGGTCAGAGGCTGAGAAGGGAAAGAGACCTCCCTCCTTCCTTCTTCAGTGTTTAAGATAGCTGCTAACTAGTTGTAAACATCTCCTTGGATCAGGTTATCCTATAATTGCATGCTGCACAGATTCTTCCACCTGTATCCCAAGCAGCTTTCATTGGCCCCTGTCAGAGACATGGATCTCATCCATTTGGACAAGTTCTCTCTTCCTAACTCGAGCCAAGTGCATGTGTTGATTACACGACATAAACAGTCAGTAAACACTTCATATGCATAAATTGTCTTGCGGCTTCTGAAAACTGAACATTTCTTTTGTGTGTGGTTTGTGTACTAGGGGTGGGGGAGGCAGTGATTGCCATAAATGGGAACATGTCCTTTTTAAAATAAATATCAGCAGCGCATAATTTTAAGATAACTAATTTTTCAAGAAAGTGACAATTCAATTTTTGGTAAAGTTAAGTTGTCAAAAAAACAAAAATTAAAGCAAAAAATATTATTTTGGGGAAGAAATTCTGATTTCCAGTGGAAAAAATGTAACATTTCCACTAGCTTCTCTCATACTAACAATTACATTACTGTTACTGATCACTGACATAAGAATGTAAGAATATAAGAAGTGCCATACTGAGTAAGACCAACAGTTCATCCAACACAGCATCCTTACTCTGACAGTGGCCACCTTTGGTCACTTTAGAGAAGTACACAACAGGTCATAATGGAGTGACCCATTCCCAGCCCCTGACAATCAGAGGTCTCATCCTCTGACTGACTAGGGCCCTTTTTACATGGGCTGTGCTGTTGGGGCGGTCTGTGTGTACGCTGGTGTGTGTGTGGGGGGCGGCAGTGGGGGATGAGTGTACTGGGTGCACACTGGCACATTCCCATCTCCACCCATCAAAGAGCAACCTGCCTTCTCGCCAGTTGCTCCATGCATGGGTGATAGGTGGAGGTGGGTGGGCATGTGTGTTTTGTGGGAGTGTGCATACACGCCCACCCATTGCCACCACTGCCACTGTATACACAGGACTCACCCACACATGTACACCCAGATTTCTGTGTGTGTATGCGTGGGTGCTGCCTGTATAAAAAGGGCCTAGATGAATATCCATTTATGGTTCTATATTCTACGGATTTATCCAATCCTTTTTTTTAACCCAGTTATGCTATTGACCTTTACAATGTCCTCTGGCAATGAGTTCCATAAGTTAATTGTACATTGAGTAAAAAAATACTTCCTTTTATTTGCCTTAAATCTGTTGTCAGTTAACTTTGTAGACATCCCCTAATTAATGACTACATTGGTTTATAATTTTGCATCCAGAGATCTTAAAGGTGACTAAGTGAGTACTAGCTGCTCTGTGGTAGAGAATGGGTAGGTGAACCACAGGAAAAGACAGTGACTTGCCATGAGGAGTGGAGTGAGAACCAGACATAAGTCTCCTGAGAGTGAGTCCCTAAGCCATATGGAGTCCACCAGACCAGCCCTGTTCTCTGCTGATACCCGCAAAGGACATTACATGAACACATGAGAAGGATATTTACAAATATGCCATCCTGCCAAACAGCAGCCCACCTGGGACTAAGAGAACTGCATTTTCACCATAAACAGTGTATATGCCAGTCCTGACCGAGGACGACATACTGGTGACATGGGAAAATCACACACCATTGGCATCCAACATGTAGAGTTCCAGTCACACAGCAACCACATAGAAGCCTGAATATGCTCTGCAATCTGCTTTACTTTTTGCTTCTGTGTCTATTCCTCTTTTTTGACATTCTTTTATTAACTGTTCCTTGTTCATCTTGGGCCATCCCTTAGGTTATTCCATTTTGATTGAATAACACTGATTCCCAGAATGAAAAACAAAATAACAAATAGCACTCTCACACAATGTTTGCCTGCTTGCTCCAAATCTAGGAGCTGGTTACTTCACTTTTCCGTTCTTGCACATTGGTACACACTCTTGGGGTTTAATCCCTTTGGTTGGGCACCACTGTGATGGGACTGGAACCTCTCTGCCCCAAAACTAGGCTAGCTGTGTGACTCAGCTTCCCCACTTACAGCTCCTACTGGATCAGCTCTCCCCAGAACTGTTCCAGCTCATAAAGGGTTAACTCTTAGTCACCTTTACCTCAGAATCCCCCAAAGCACAGAAATTACTTCAACAGGTTCATCTGAGTTTGTTGATTCAGAATCTCCCCAAACTGTGTCACCCCAAATTCAGGAAATAACTTAAGCACACTAGCTTAGTTAAAAGAAATTTATTATAAGAAACAAGATTTTCAGGCAGCGGCAGCTGCCTGAATACTTAAATGTACAGCCACTCTTCATTATAAACAGGCGACTGCTGAAGCCCCAATTTTGCAAAAACCGCTTGACCTACGTTTCTGAAAATTTCATCATGGCTGTAAATTGTGAGGACCATCATATCCACAAAGTTTGAAAAATATCCATCAGGAAAATAAAA
>QEPC01015714.1:800469-815946 GCA_003113815.1 Sphenodon punctatus | reverse complement strand
GGGGAGGCAGATAATTAGTTTCGTTTCTTGCAAGCCTCTCCACCCCTGGTGCCTGGAAGTCTGCTCCTCAGTGACTGACTACACCTCCCTGTCATGTTTGACCTTCCAGTGAACTTTTTTTTGCCACCCGAACTCACCCGAATGCGATCCGAACTGACCGAACTGTTCAGCCATTTCACAGTTGGTGTTTGGTTTGTTCGGTATGTTCGCGTTTGGGTTCGGGTTCATGTTCGGTTGTCCGAACAGGCCGAGTTCGGACTGAACTCCGAACTTCCGAACCACGTTCGCCCATCCCTACCAAGTATTCATTTGTGAACATGTATGTAACTTGTATGTTGGTGTCCTGAACTTTACCACACCCCAGTCAAACACAAAAAAACATGTAAATCCCCTTGGGAGAAAGCAAAGCATGCCCATCACATCATAACAACACCTGCCAATGTTCTACAGATACCAGCCAGCTCCATCCTGTGCGGCTATGGGATATCAGCCAAGCCAAAACCAGATGGGCCTGGTACTTGCCAACCACATTGAGTGAATTAGCAATTATCTATTCTATGGCGAGCTGTCCTTGAAAGTGTTGATGTGCTCTGCCTCCTACACCTGGCCAATTCACCCCACAGCTGAAGATGATGGAAACCTGGAAAGGGGAAGCTGATTGTGGGCAGCTGGACCTGAAAGAGCTCAGGGGTTAGCAGAAGGCAGATCACTATGACAGGAGAAGGGAAACTGTTCCCTCCTGTGGGCCACTTTGAAAATTAATATAAGTTCCATGGACTGGATGGGAGTTGGGAGCAGCATGTGTGTTTAGGATGGGAGGATGGGAAGGGTCCAGATCATGGATCCATCACCTATCTTTGAGTGCATGTCCTTTTCTCCCTTCCCTGGAGGTCACTCTTTCAGTAGTTGAGGGTAGGAGTGCGTCCAGGGGCAAGATCCAGGAACTGAAAGGGGGCCAAATAAAAAACAGCCGTATGATGGATCTGGCCCTCCACTAGGGAATTCCCCACCACTGCACTAGGAAAAGAAGGAAGGTAGAGGGTTTGTTGACAGAAGGCAGGAAGAAGAGTTGGACACAAGTCCTTTGGATTAAACACGGGCCACAGCTTTAATGAAGGATCATGACATGCATCAGTCAGACATGACCATAGCCAGGCACCTCTGTTCACTGCGTGTTCCGCATTGTTTGGTGTCAGTGGGGAAAAGGCAGTAGACACGGGTCCCTAGTCCCATCAGCAAATTCACTCTCAAAGCCCATCTCAGGGCCAATGTACTTCCTCAGGGTCTGATCTCTGGCACAGAGCTTGCTTACCCAGGACAGCCAGCCCTCAGCACCACACATGGTCATCATGAATGGCAGGGCTGCCGCAGTCCATCTCTTGGTATTCGAGCCCCAATTGAGCTGCCAGGGCCCCAAAAGGGGGAGCCCAAATAGGAAGATCCATCCTGCTGGCCAGAAGGCCCAGCGAGCCCACCCTCATCCTGCCCCAGATGTGAAGCCGCACCACAGAGGATGGGTGACCACTGACACCCCCCAGAATACAGGCCATCCCCTTGGTAAAAAGCTATACCAAACATCACCACATTTAAGAGGTGAAGACAAAGTAGTTAAAATGATAACTTTAATTGGACCAACTATTGTTGGTGAAAACGTGGAAGCTTTCGGACCTCACAGGGTCCTGACAGAAGAAGGACCCCGTGAGGTCCAAAGCTTGCACATTTCCACCAACAATAGCTGCTCCAATAACAGATAATATGATATCATTCGAACTGCTTTGTCTCCACCTCTGTCACTTGGAACCAACACAGCAACCACACTCTCTCTGGATCACATTTAAAAGCACACACAAGCATTCACATTTACCCACATCCACTTCACAAGCACACACATACACCTCCCTTTCACAGTCACATATATACTCTCTCAGCACCGCCCACACATTCCCCTATCTCCTACTCCCATTCTTAGACTCACATACCCTCTCATTCACAAGCACAGGCATATACACACACTCACTGGTGAGTAAGGGACTGCAGGGGGAAAGGAGATGGACCACCTGGGTGCAAAGGAAAAGTTAGGCAGAGGGGAGGCCAGGACATGAGCCCAGAAAATGTCTCCCCACCAGTGAAATGCTCTAGGTAGATGGATGAACAAGTGGGTGGCCACACATTTACTGGGCTCACATCCTTGCACCCGCTCAAAGCACCTGAGATAAAAGACCCATCCTCCTCGTCTGTTAGTGTTGCACTCTCCCCACACTCTCAAAAGCCTTTAGCCACTGGAGAAGCAGCAGGCTGAAGTTGCATGGTTCCTGCCATGGCTGCTCCAAACCCATGCTTCCCTGCTCCCTTCAGTGCATGTGGGCTATTGAGAAGAAATTGGTGATATAGGAGCATCATGGTCCCCAGCTGGGCTCTGCAGCGGTTCTGGATGGGGGCGGCTTTCATTTTCAAAGACCAGTGGCCACTTCCCCCCAGCACCTCTCGGCTCTGTGTGTGTTGGGGGGGGGGGAATACCCTCCCCTGCCCTACCCCATCATGTGGGCCTGTGAAAAAGGTGTGCCACCCCCACCTCTGCATCAGGCCAGGTAAGCCACACCCCACCTCCTACCTCTACCTGGGTCCTGTCGCTGACCTTGAAGGGCTGTCCCCACCACGCCGTGTGCAGCAAGCAGGAAGAAGCCACACCTAGTCTCTTCCTCCACCCTCAAGACAAACCTTTCCCTGCCTCGAGAGGTGAGAAAGCCCCTTTCCTCTCACCAGACAAGAAGATCTGAGTGAGACCCACCCTGAGACAAGAGCTCGGGAAATCTAAAAATGATGGTCACCTCCTGTTCAATTTTCACTCAGTCAGGTATAAAAACTTTTTTGAACTACCTCCCTTTCTGCTTGTTTGTAGTAGTTGAGAATTCTTTCCCCCACCCTGCTCCCACCATGCACGTACACACTTCTTACTGCCTCTCTCCCTTCCTACCTTCCTGTTGCTTCCCCATTTTCTCTCGGCCTTGCTATCCCATTTTGGAAATTTCCTGTAGCTCAGAGCATTTTCAGACAAGACACTCTCCACCCATCATTCCACCATATTTCAGGGCTGTAGTGTTGCCCTGTGGGGAGATGGGTGGGGACGGGAGTGTCTTGTCTGAAAATGCCCTCAGTCAGAGTGGAGCTAGGTGTTTGCCATCTGTAGTCCTGCTCATGCCCTAACCACCATCCCTCCCTCCTGAATACCTTCTACACCCCCTCACAGTGAGGTACACCCCAGTTTGAAAATCAATGTTTTAAGGGAATGTCCCTTATTTCAGAGCCCTTCAACTCTATAGAACATAAGGCCCCAGTAATCCGGGATTTGATCCTGAATGGGGCAGCGGACCTTGCATGTATTACGGAAACCTGGCTGGACGAGGAGGCGGGGCCAGTTTTAGCGGACCTCGTTCCGGCCGGGTATGCCGTGCAGCACCAATCCTGCATGGGGGGCTGGGGTAGTGGTGTAGCCATTGTTTTTACAGAGGAATGGCTGGTTAGGAGATATCCATTCCAGGTATTGAGGCCCTCCATGTGGTGTTTGATTTGGCTGGGGGCAATCTCGGGGTGCTGCTGGTATACCGAACCCCTTCCTGTCAGGCAGCATCCCTTGCCACTCTAGCAGACCTGGCCTCGGAGGTGGCGCTGAACTCCTCCAGGACTTTGGTCCTGGGGAACTTCAATGCCCATGCCGACGCCGGCCTTGTAGGAGCGGAGCGAGAGTTCATGGCTGCCATGGCTACCATGGACTTGTCCCAAGTGGTCAACTGCCCAACCCATGTGGGGGGGCGGGCATATCCTCAACCTGGTCTTCTGTTCTGGACTTGAGATGGGTGATCCATTAGTGGGGGATGTGAGGGTCACACCCTTGTCATGGATGGATCATTATCTCCTACAGGCCAGCCTCTCAGCGCACCAGAAGGGGATTGGACCAGTTAGGTTGGTCCGCCCTCAGAGGCTGATGGAACTTCAGCAGTTCCAGGAGGCTCTGAGGGAGTTAACCTTGGACCCTGACAGTCACTCTGTCAATGAGCTGGTCCAGCATTGGAACATCTTGATGGGGCAGGCCATTGACAGGGTGGCTCCGAGGCATCCCCTGCCTCCGTCTCATCACTGCAGAGCCCTTTGGTTTACTGAGGGGCTGCGGTGTATGAAATAGGTAGGCAGGAGACTAGAGTGACGCTGGTGTCGGACTCACTCTGAATCTGACCAACTTCTCCACAGGGCCCATTTGTGGTCCTATGTTGAGGCTGTGAGGACAGCAAAGAAAGAATTCTTTGCTGCCCTCATAGTGTCTGCAAAGTCATGTCCAGCGCAGCTGTTCCGGGTGGTGCGGGGGCTGGTCGGTTCAGCCTCCCTCCACCTGGACGGGGACTTATCTCAGGCCCGCTGTGAGGAGTTCGCCATCTACTTTCCAGACAAGATTCAGAGGCTGCAGCTAGTTGTGGCGGCCCGTCTCCTCACAGGGATGGATCAGCAGGAACACATAACGCCTGTGCTCCGTACTCTGCACTGGCTGCCTATAGCGTACCAAGCCAGATCCAAGGTGTTGGTGTTGGCTTATAAAGCCCTATACGGTCTGGGTCCCTCATACCTCAGGGACCGCCTCGCCCTCCACACCTCAGACCGATCCCTTCAGTCCACCGGGGGCACCTTTTTGGAGGTCCCCTGTGTAAAACGGGGGGGGGGGGCACAATGGAGAGGGCGTTCTCGGTGGCTGGGCCGTGACTTTGGAACTCCCTTCCCGGAGGAAGCCAGCCTGGCCCCAGGTCTTCTGGCATTTTGTCGCGCCTGCAAGACTTGGCTGTTCGCCCAGGCCTTCGGAGGGGAGGGTGGGGTAGTTGGAGGTAAATTTGGGGTTTTTAAAGATTTTTTAAAATATGTTGTTGTTGTACTTTTTACTATTTTTAATTGAATTTTATTGTTGTGTATTTTTGGCCTATTGTAAACCGCCCCGAGATGCCGTAGGCGAGGGGGGCGGCTAATAAATACAAATAAATAAATAATCCATATCGCCGGCCTAATAGATGTCTTTTATTTCGGTCTGCTCTGGATTTTTGAACCTTTGAACTGGCAGCCCTTATTCTTGCCATCCCATATTCTGGCTCCCCCAGGCCTCTAGGAACTTTTCTACCCTTGCCCTGTGCTCCCCATCCAGCTAACTAGCAGTCCATCCAGTAAGCTGATTCTTTTGCACTGGCGGCTACAGCACACCTGCCCAGGAGCTGGGACATTGCTCACATTCCTGGCTGCCAGAGCCCACTTCCTGCCTCTGCTTTTTCTTTCTGCTGGAGAGCGCTCAGCTGCTGCCTGGGTTTGTTTGCTTAGGAGGTGGGTCCTGAACTTGCAAAGCTGAACAATTTCCTGCCCTGGAGAACACAGGCTTTCCTCTTTTTGTCTCCTCCTCACCTTCCTCCACCCTCTCCAGCCCCCTTAGGTATAGTCTGCCCTATATTCTACCGACTCTGTCTCTCTCACAACTCATACCCTAATCCTGCCACCAGCCACATAAGCTCCCCCAATCCCCTGAGCCTCAGTTTCCCCTTCAATACAGTGGAGATAATAAACAGAATGGGTTCAAAAATATCAAGGAAAAATTCAGTTTTGAAACTATGAAGAATAGCAGTAACATTTTGATTTATTAAAAAAAAAGTCATGAAAAGTTTCAAAATGTTAAAAGGCATCAGGTTCTGCATAAGCTGTGACAGGATCAGGGTCATACATAAGTTGACCAAAGGGGTCAATCCCAAAGAAGCAGTCTAAGGGAAACGGTTAGGGCTGAAATTGGGTTTGGACTTCAGGTAAAGTTGGGCTGGGTGAACAAGGCAAGGTTAAACAGGCAGAGCGGGGTAGGCTGAGGCACAAACTGCGAAGTCAGAAACCTTCTGGATTCATGGACAGAGAGTGTTGGGAACTGCAGGAAGTTATATAGAGCCAGGAGCCAATCAAGTATTTGGTGTAGCCTAACCAACTGTAACACTTCCTTATTGGTTCTGTGCTTTGTAGCTCCTGCAATCCAAGTGGCAGCATATGCCACCCACCGGCACAATGGCCGGTCAGGCAGCAGGCGCACATGTGTGCCTGCGACCCATGCGTGCAGCAAACCACACGGGGCCACAGCGTGCACCTACTGATGAGACCTCTCCATCCTCCCCCCCCAGTCTGGGGATGGAGCAGGTACAGCTCATGCTCCACCCCTGAGGCTGCGGTGTGCGTGCGGTCAGGGGGTTGCATCGGAAGAGGTGCGCTGTGGCCCCATGTGGCTTGCTGTGCATGCGGTGCACATACCTGCCTGTGCGCCGGTGTACGTACACTGCGCCCAGCAAAGGGGCAGTTTAAATGGGCTGCTGGATTGCACCCATAGTGACAGGGTAAAGGACTGCAGCTGAGTTTTAATAAGGACCCTGCACCAGTCTTTAACCTGAAAAAGAGACTCATTCTGCATTTAATCATTTAGATATGTATTAGAGAAAATGTATATTCAGACAATTACAGTATAGTAATCAAAATAATTGCAGGAATATAAACTTGATAACTTCCTTTTTAGTGAGAGAAGAAAAACACTAAGTCTATACTCAGTCCTAAACACTTCTACAATAAGTAAAAAGAAAAAAAAATCATAACAGTTGGTATAATTGTGACTCACAGTATGTTCCTGGCTTGACACAATTGGTGTTTTCACACAGACAGCACCCATGCCTCTGCCCTGCCTCGCCCCCAAGTGGGCTGTCCATTTACAGACAGCCTTCCAGCTGTACCGGTGGAGAAGAAGTGGGGCAGGCTGTAGCGCCGCCGGTGGTGCTCCGGAACATCCAGGAGCACTGCCAGTGGAGTGCGCAGCCCAAAACCAGAATTGAGTCTACACAAGCAGCAGCAGCAAGACTGCCATGTGATCTTGTGGTGGGCAATCACCGCTACACACACAGCGGGGCAAGCATGGGGAGCCTGCCAGCCCCTGTTGGAGCAGTGGCTATGGCAGGGGAGGGCCAGGGCGTGGGCTACATGAATGGGAGCCACACCCTGGCACACCTCCCTTCCCTTGCCGGACCTACAGCCCACCCACAGCCATGATGTGGCCGTGCATGATGGACATCAGCACCCATCACTCACAGTCCTGCTGCGGTGCACACTGTGTCGCAGGCAGAAGGACCTCCACCCTGAGCAGTCTTACCCTGGCACTGCATTGCACGCCTCGTGCCCAGGGAGGGGAAAAGCTACCCAGGGCATGGTAGCCTCCCCTCCCTTCCTTGTGTAGCCTCATCCTAGAGCATTGGCCAGAGGCAAGGCTGCAGTCCATCTGCTCAGTGGATGGCTGCTGCAGCCCCACTCTCAGCTGGGGTTTGCCCTGGACAACACCTTAGAGTTGTGGGAGATGTACCTGAAATTATATGATTGGGGGGGGGCATGTGGGAGGACTGTGGGCTGCCACTGGGTTGTTTAACCCTGACCCAAGCCAGGCTGCAAGTGGGCAGACGTGAGCGTGTACCCCTGCACCTGAAAACACCCAATGATACAGCTCCAGTCAGTGCTTAGCCTTTAGTGTACAATCATCTTCTCTGGCTGATGCCAAATCCTGTAAAATTATAATCAGTTTCAAGGTATTTAGTTTGCAGTTTTAAAAGAATGTGCGACTAGCTTTAACCCGCAAAATGTTGTGTCTAAACCCCGCCAGCGGGATTTTTACATGCAGCGTGATTTTGCACCGCGTGTGTGCCGCACACATCTAAAAGCAGCCTTCAATCCAACTCCAGGTGAGTATGGAATCTCTCAGCTGCGTTATCTGGTCTGAACTGGCATACTAGATGGCTGCCAGTCTCATGTCCCACTTCCAGGAGCAGATATGTGTATCTGCAAGAAGAGTTGCCCTTTGTTTCATAAAAGCAGCTGAGCATAGTCATTAGCTGCCTGCCCACCCGCTAGTGTGCAGGAACCACAATTCCAGTAGCCCAAAATCTGAGGACTACTGAAAAAGTAGTGGGGGTCACAAAATCATGAGTGCAGTTGATGGAGATGATGCAAGTTCTTACCGTGTGGTTCCACTCTTACACCAAACACCACAGCTGCTCTGAGGCACCATAGCGAAGGCGCCTGTCTTAGAAACTCAGCAGGTCTCAGTTCAAGGCAACAAAGACCCATGGATCCTGAAAAAAATAGCCAGGGAAGAGCCAGGGGGGTGCTGGGCGGTGTCTGGGAAAGGGAGAGCCAGGGGGTAGCTGGGAAATGGGGAGCCAGGCGGGGTACCGGGGGTGGCTGGGAGAGGGGGAGCCAGGGAGGTGGCGGGGGGGGGACTGGGAGAGGGGGAGCCAGGGGAAGGGCTGGGGTGGGTGTGGCTGGGAGAGGGGGAGCCAGGGGATGCTGGGGTGTGTGTGGATGGGAGAGGGCACCACCTACCCCCACCAGGACTCCTTCAAGGGATTCAAACAGCCTCAATTAAGTGACACTGCTGGCTGATGCGCACACACTAACAAGTCCGCCGCCTGGTCACAGCTGTGCTCTCTGTACTTCCGCCCGGGGTCCATGTGGGTGGAAGTGCAGAGAGGGCAGCTATGGCCAGGCAGGGATGAGAGACTCGGGATGGAAGGGGAATTCCAGACAGCTCTATGGTACGGTTCCCCTTCCATCCCGGACAGCTCACGCTGTCAGAAATACCGGGGATGTCCGGTATAAATCCAGACGTCCACTCTACACTATAGGGAACAGGGTGGGATTCCTGAGAATCTCTCCAGAAAAATGTCACCCAGACTACAGAAAAGCCTACTGATTCCAACTCTGCAGCTCTCTCCCACATTGGTGTCTCTCAGAGCCTCTCTTTAGCCCACCTTCCCTCTCACAGTCTTACTTTTTTCCCTTTCCCCACTATTCTCTCAGACACACTCCTCTCTCTGGGCTCCCCTCCATCTCTTGCCTTCCCATTCTTTCCTGTGTCCTCCCCCCTCTCCTCCCCCCCTCCATTTCTAAGGGTTTGTTGGTTTAAGGGGCAGGTTCCCTGCCTTCAAGAGGCCCTGGGGTGTGTGGTGTTGCCCAGTCATTTCCTCTGCTGACAGGGGAACAGGACGGCCTGCCTGCTTCCCATCTCTCTGGGCGCTCTCTGCTGTGCTGGAATGCCAGGACTGAGGACTGAGATGCAGGGATTTTTCCTTTGCTCATTAGCCTGATGGCAGCCACAGGTATTTGGAGGAGGAAGAAGAGAGAGAAGAGAAGCCTCCAGGCAGGAGGAACTTCAGTTACTTTGACTCCTTCCCCACCAGGCCAGGGAAAGTAATGGGGAGAAGGCAGAGGAAAGCTCTCTAGAGACAGAATGCAAGTGGGGGAGGGAAGATGGTGGTCTCAGGGAAGTGTCAGGTTCAAATCCAGCTCAAACCAGCAGCAGATGCAGGAATCACTGTCTGCCACCCGACAGCTGTGTGGTGACCTTGAAAAGCCCTTGAATCCATGTGTGTGTGTGTCATTGCTAAGCACACACCACCACGCCCCCTCATCCCAGATGCTGGGGGCACAACTCTCAGATATCTCTTTGGGAATTGGAGGAGTGAATTGTCATGGACCCAGCAGTGATATAACACTGTGAGTGCCAGATACATTACTGTGGTGACTCTGTGGAAGGAGGCCTTGAAGTAAGTGAAGCCAACACTGGTGTAAACGCAGTGAAGGATGGAGGGACCATATCCCCACCTGAGTTTGGGACATAGGGTGGGACTTGCTGTTTTCCTTAAGGACCCTTCCCTCCCCCCAACTTCTCCACCACAATTCAAGCATGGAGGGCAGCTCACAAGCTGCCATCGCTGATCTGTTTATGGTAGGGGTGGGTTCTGGACATTTTGGGTTCTGGACATTTTGGTTTTGATTTATTGCTTTCTATGGATTTAATTACAGTTTCGGCTTTCCCCACCCCCCTGGAACCCTCTGGGGCTGCAGTGAGGTGGTCTGCCGGGAACCCCCCCCAGCATCAGTGGGCTGATAGATCCTTACCCCCATCCTCCAAGGCCAGTAAGTAACATGCCCCTGGTGGTGGGAGGAGGATTTCCCATTGACTTCAGTGGGAAAAATATGAATCTGGAACCACCCGTAAAAGACACGTCTATTTTTGGGTGGTTTGGTTTACACTGAAAATGCCTTTTTTCGGGCAGTTTTGGTTTCGGCCAAAACTGAAAGTCCCATCCCTAGTTTCTGGAGGCAGCTTTAATCACTGGATCTGCAGTAAAACTGAAACTCGGTCCTCGGAAAACTTCAGAATCCACCAGGGATACTAGTACTCGGTTCCGAATTTCTAGTCTGAAGTTCCAAGTGCCAAGGCCGGTCATCGGAATACTTCGGAAGTCTCCATCAAGTGCTTGTGTTTTTGTGCATGTGACTGAAGTGATACACACAGTTGACCCCCTAGCTTCTCTGAGCTAGGAAACTAAACTTAGTACTATATTTGATAGGAGGGGCGTATGGGAGGGGACAGATGAGTGATGGACAAGTCCTATGGGAAGTTTTGATTGGCTGGCAAAGGCAAAATAAAAGTGGCTTTACATACAGCCATTTCCTATTCTCTACTAAATTTGGCTGTGAGTGCTACCCTGATGATCTGTAAGTAATTGGCTTGAGGGGTATGTGCCTGTCCTGTCCATAGGGGCAATGCTGGGGGACAAGGGTTAGTTGTTTCCACCATGCCATGATTTTAAATAAAATAATAATTGGGTGCCACACTGCTGCTGCCTGCTGCTTGGCACCATGAGACCAGGGATCTCTGCCTTGCTCCACTTCCCCTGGCCTGGCCTGTCCAAGTTACCAGTGCCACACCAGTACCATGCCTTTTAAAAAAAATAAGCAGGTGCCACTGCTACCTGCTGCTTGCACTGCTTGGCACCATGGTGGCCAGAGGGATCTGCCTAGCTCCGCTTCCCCTGCCCTGGGCTGTCCATATACTCGCGGCAATGCCAGGGGTTTCCATCAGTGCCCAATATACTTTGGGTGATGCTGCTGCTGCTTGCATGGCCTGTTGGCAAGTTAGCAGTACCCTAGAGGCCAGAGAAGGAGCACTTTTGCTGTGGTTTTTGTGGACACTGTGACTGTAGTTAGTGGGTTCAACTTTGCCAAGATGTGACTGACAACTGGAGCACAGGGGAGATATACTTTCTTTCTGGTTAAAATAATATGGTGTGTGGGGAGGGGGCTTGCCTTGCATAGGTGGGCACTGGGCAGCAACAATGGAGACTTTGTATGCGTGTGTGTGTATGTGTGTGTGTGTGTGAGAGAGAGAATGTCCTATTTCTTTCTTGTGGGTGTTGTTATTATGTCTGCTGGGCTGGCTTTTTTTGGTTTCTGCATGCAGTTGCACTTTTGTGGGTTTGTCTTCTTGAGTGATTGTCCCACTTTTGCTAGCCTGTCTTTCTGGGCACTGCTTGGCATAATGATTTTAAAGTGATGGCACTTTAAAATCATTAAAGGAAAGCATTTCAAAGTTCCAAGTTCCAGGGATGTCTGAGGTCTAGAGTTCCGAGTACATGGGAATAGTTCTGAAGTTCATCCAAGTACCCTGACCAGGTACTTGGAACTTCAGAGCTTGAGCCAAGTACTCCAATGGCCTGTTCAGTCCAGCCTAGAGGTTTGCATGTCATTTTTGTTATTACAATAACAATAATGAAAATTGTCATTTTAATTATCGTTATTGCAGTAATGAAAATGACAAATAATAATAATAATGAAAATAGAAATGAAAATGACATTTTGTTTTTGAAATAAACGGAAAACACTGAAAAATGTATTTCTGGCTATAACTTTTCTGTTTCTTATTCAATTCTAATGAAACTTGAGGAGGTTGTGTCCCCAATGGAGGGCACTATGTGTACCAGTTTCAAAACTATTAGATAAAGGAATCTGATTTAGGAAGCAATTGAATATTGTGAATTTACAAAAAGCTCCATACACATTCATGACTATATCTTCTTTATCTTCCATTCAATTTTCATGGAACCTCTGGATATTGTGTCCTTCTGTGAAATTAACATGCCTGCTAATTTTCAGAATGATTGGATAAAGGGCCCTGATGGTATAAGACATTAACCTGAAATATGTTTTCAACTGTAACCTGTCTATATTCCATCCAGTATTTACAGGATATGTGGCAGGAATGTACCATAAACCTTCCCTGTCATCTCTGCCAAACTACAGGTCAATTTGATAAAGGGACCCAATTTTATAAGCAGTTTATGTTGTCCCCTTGAAGACCATTATTCAGCACGTGCAGTGCCAGTCAGAGGCAGGCACCTGAAATTGCAGGGGGAGAGAGGATGTAGAGCAACCCAAAAGACTGACAGACACATTCACTGGCCAATTACTGCATGCTTCCATCTTTACAGGACCAATTGGTAGTGGCTTTGAGGTGGGCATAGGAGGAGGCCCTAAGGCGAGCATAGAAGGGACATAACTGGGACTTTGGAGATAGCATCCCAGCAATCAGGAGACATAGTTTACACATCCAGGCTGGCCAATTATCATCACAATAAAATCCTACAGCACTGTGACAGAGGACATAAGAGAATCTCTATTGGCTCTTTCCTAAAAAGATGCTTCTGACTTCCCAGTAACAAGTGTGGGAGAGATGTTGGGATGATCACAGCACGTAATATTTGGTTGACATTTCTGCTGGCCAATTGACATCACAAACCGATCTTATACCACAGTGACACATCAGAGAATCCCTGGCATAGGCTCCTTCTCTGCATATGCTGTGCAGGCATATAAAATTGGAACCTTTTATTACATATTTATGATCTTTGGTAGAGATGATTATGAAAGTGTGATATATAACCACGTCAAATTTCATGTACACTGATTGAACTACAAAATTGTTACAGTCAGATATACATTTATAAGTTAATTGCTTATACCACCAGAACCCTTTATCCAATGCTTCTGAAAGTTGGCAGAGTTAGTAAATATGATAAGGGGTATAAAAGTACCAAGTTTAGTCTACATTAAATGTGAGACAAAGAAGATACAGTTAAGAAAGTATATGAAGATGTTTGCAAAATAATATAATTCAACTGCTTCTGAAATTGGATTCCTTTGTCCACTCATTTTGTAATTTGGTACACTTAATTCCTTCCATTGGAGGTATAAGCTTTCCAATATTCAGCCAAATAGAATTAAAGACAAAAAAGATACAGCTAAAAATGTGTTTTCAATTGAAACCAATGGAAAACAAAAATGAAAGCAAAAACAACAATTCGCTATTTATGAAAACAAAAACGACAGATTTAAATAATGAAAACGAAAATGAAAATGACATAGACCCCTGGTGCACACCTCTAGTGCAGCTGTAGTCTGCAGTAACTATGGGTGTGTATAAATGAGATGATGGATGATTTTGCTGCCTGTTTATTAGGTGGCTGTGAGAGGCACATCTCCATTGGCGCTATGGAGTCTTTACTCACAACATTCTCCTGGGGCATCACAGGCTCACCCTGTGAGTGAATCAGGGCCAATTTTTGCCCGTCTATTAGGGTGGATGCAGTCTCCATGTGGATAAAGCACCTAGAATGGTTCAAGTAGTCATAGTAGTGACTGTACTTGCCCTGGGGCGTCTACTGTTTATTTTCCATTTGGAGCGCTCAAAAATGGTGCCCCAAAAAGGCAGGGGTGGAGGAACCAGGAAACAAACAGCAGGGAGGGGGGAGCTTCCTGACCCAGAATTCTCTATGTTTGCGCATCATGAGATGGTGGTGGGAGGAATGTGGTGTCTGCCCATGTATTGCGTTGGCTGCTTGAAACTCCTGAGTGGGGACTGCCTGGACTCCTGCAGGCTATCATCCGTTTAGTTGCAACCTGTGTCTTATTTGAAATGTCATGGGGAGAGAAAGCTACAGAGATGTGGGCAGAACAGGGCTTAATTTGTAGGCATGTGCGAAGAGAACACGGTTCGGATGTTCAGCCGTTCAGTCCAAAAACCAAGTTCGGGTTTGGTTGTTTGGTTCGGTGGAGTTTGGTATGGCCAAACATGGCAGAACATTTGAAATAGCGCTATCGGTACTGATATCAATACCTAATTTGAAGATTTTTTTTCAGTATTGATATCATTTGGCCATGAGACCACCCCTGGTCTCCACCCCTGGTGCCAGGAAGTCTGCTCCTCAGCTGCCTCCCCCTTCCAATCATGTTTTTCCCACCTGAATGGGCCTTCCAGTCACATTTTCCCCACCCCCGAACTCATCCGAACTCACCCGAACATGACCAAACTGTTCGGTCATTTCGAGTTCGGTTCAGACGTTCGGTTCGGTTGTCCGAACAGACCGAGTTCGGTCTGAACTCCGAACCACGTTCTCACATCCCTATTAATTTGTGTGGGGATTTTCAATGACTCATTCGGACAATTAAATTCTATGGGGTTGAAGCCCAGGGACATGTTCCCAATAGGAGTGTGCACCCCTAAATGTGAAAAGGCCAATATTGGCCTGTACCAGGGGGTCTCCCCAGGGCCACACAGGGGTGCTGGGGTGTCTCTGGGGAATTAGCTCACCCCCTGCTATACTGTTTCAGTCTCATGCCTCGGCTGAATCCCCCTCTTTATGGAAGGGGGGGGTACCCTCTCAGGACACACCACACAGTCCAGAGGGTATTTAGTCCACAGTCCTTTATTGGACACAACCAGTGTGTCCAATACATAGTCTCTGGGGCTACTGGCTCAGTCGCCTCCACCCTGCAGACCCAGGGCCATCTTTCTCAAGCACAGGAGCACCACAATATCAACCCCCCTAGTCCATCTAGCCAGGCCTCCAAGCCCCAGGCTCTGGCCAAGCCTTCCCCAGGCAAGAGGCTCCCTCCTGGGCACAGCCTCTCCCACTTGCCTGGGTCCCTCTGGTTCTCCAACTCTCAGCACCTTGGATGGCATAGAGCAGGTAGGCTTGTTCAGGGAAATGTTGCTCCTTCGGCTCCCTGGCAGAGACTCTTCCTCTCTGCCTTGCTCTCCTTTTATACACAGCAGAGTGGGTGTGGCCAGGCTCAGGGGCAGCTGGTGGGTTTTGAAGTTGGAGGGACACTGGGACAGTAAGGCAGGCGGGCCTAGGGGTGGGGTCTAGCCTAGGAGTGGATCTTAGCCTAGGGGCGGAGCCAGGGATATGGTAGGCAGAGCCAGAGATATGGTAGGTGGAGCCAGGGCATAATCCAGCCAGCAGCAAGGAGTTCCCAGGGTTAACAATGGATGGACATTATATTACTTAATCCAGCAATTTCAGTTAGGCAGGTTATAGTCACCTCCTCTGCCAGGTTTAAAAGCAGGCAGATCACCAGACTAACAGTTATATCTCATGATTTCAAAACCTCAATTTTATCACAAACATCACATTTCCAGCATTTTGAACACCCATAAGATTACCAAACTAACCGTTACATCTCACGATTTCAAAACCTCAATTGAATCACGGGGCATTAAATACTAATTTCCCCTCACCCTCTGCTGCGTGTGTGTTGGGG
>QEPC01015714.1:778556-791976 GCA_003113815.1 Sphenodon punctatus | reverse complement strand
TATATTACACTAAATCTAACTGCTATTAACTATCTAACTATTATAAAACCAATGGAACTAAATAATGGAATATCTAACACCTAGTCCTACAAACACACTCTAAAACTGAATCACTGATGTCTATAAACTATAACTAAGCTAACTTAACTAACTAATAAGTAATTCCTACCTAACAACTATAATCTCTCTCTCTATATATAAATATACAATATTACACAGGGATGGGAACACAGACAGCTCACAACAACACAGGGAGGGGTACAAAAACTGAAATAAAACCTAAATCAATCTAATCCTACTCTAATAAATCAAAAAACAGGGGAAGGGAATGAGGGATGGAATATGGAAGGAGAGGGAAAGGAATGGATTCAATGGAGAATAGGGAGAGAGAACACACAGGAATGGGTAAAAAATAAATATAACAGCTGAATCTATCAAATATAATCCAAATAAATGAAAGTATAAAGGTAAATGGGTTGGATGGGTGAAATAGGAGGAGGATGACAATGGATTGAGGAGAACAAAACTGCTGGGAGAGGGAGCCTTCTGAAACGCCTGCTGTTCAGGAACAGTGACTAGCTCAGAAGGTGTTGGGAAGGGGAGAGGCAATCAGTTTTGTTTCTTGCTGCGCCCGCCTCACCGCAAGCCCCATTGGCTCCTGCAGCCTAGCTCATGGCCAATCGCAGACTGTGATGTCAGTGGTCTGAGGCGAAAAGGGATGGTGATTGGGCAGGCTGGCTGCTACTCCAAGCCTCTCCACCCCTGGTGCCTGGAAGTCTGTTCCTCAGCTGACTCCTCCTCCCTGTCACGTTTGACCTTCCAGTGACACTTTTTTTGCCACACAAACTCATCCGAACGCAATCCGAACTGACCGAACTGTTTGGTCATTTCGACATTTGGATCTAGTTCGGTTCAGTCAGTTCATGTTCGTATTCGGGTTCGGTCATCCGAACAGACCGAGTTCAGTCCGAACTCCGAACTTCCGAAACACGTTCGCCCATCCCTAGTGGATACTAGGGTTCAGCTCCCTGTTCTGAAAAGTCTGGGTGAAAGGCATAGCTTCTGCATCAGGGTGTGTGGTTCCAGGGTAGGCATGGGCCCCAGAAATTCATTGTTTACAAATTAAGTGCTGGGGGTGGGCTGCCCAAATGCCCTGCTCACTGTGTCCTGCTCCTTGACACGAGACCTGGGATCTCCAAGAAACAATGTCAAGAGGTGATCACTCTTAAGAAAACATCTGGAGAACTTTCCCACAGATCCCCACATTTACCACATGTGAAATGCATTCAGAGAAAGGGTGTAGCTACTATGGGGACAAGGTGAAGCTACATCTGGACCCATGAGCCTGGGGGTCCCGAGTTCCCAGGTGCAGCTGCATCCCCTACTTCTGGGAAGGAGTGCATGGGGGACATTCCATCTTCTACACCAGGGTTATTTCAACCTAGCTATACCCCTGATTCTGTTTCTCCCTCTGTTCTGTGGTTACAAGCTAATTCCATTTGTTGCTACCAAATAGGGTAAATTTGATTATGGCTCTGTGACTTGGGTGTTGTAACTGGAAGGAAAAACACAAATGGTTAATAAGGGGTTAAACCTAACTTGATACCCATCCATTTGGAGGGAAAGGAAAGGGTCTATGTGATTCAGTAGAAAAGCTATGGAATTCCTTGGGCTTCAAACCAGGGTTTCCAAGTTAAGCCAATTTGTAAAAATGGCCCAAGTGTTATCATGTCTGTTCTAGTGCACCAATCACATCCAGTTTTAAATCCAAGTATGTTACTGTTATAACTGATTATAGTATGATAGAAGTTCTCAGTTTGGTCCAGTGTTTTGAACTCACTTCTGAGATGTTTAACTAATCATATTTCGAGTTTACAATCCTGTATGCAAATGAATGTTACATTATGCTGAAGTTTTCTTTCTGGTTCTTGTAACATGTATAAAAAGACTGGCTGTGCGAGTGAGTTGAGTGTGTGTGTGAGTGGTCAGCATCAAGGAATGAAGCTGGAGAAAAAGAGAGCAAGTATTCTTGTATCCTGGCTTGAACAGAAGATCTACGTTTATGCATTCTGGTCTGAGTCTGCTTCATTTCTTCAAACCTGCCTCTTTCTTGCTTTCCAGAAGATAGGTGTCCATCTCCCTGAACCATTAAGCTGAATCACTGTGCATGCCTCCCCTTCTGGAGGCATCATATTTCCCGATAATTCCTTCCCTGCTTACCCCAAGCCCCGGTTTCAAGTTTAACTCAGTTTCCTATTGGTCTATTGGTTTGGAACTAAACCGGAAATGACGGAACAGAGAAAAATAGTAAATTGGTTATGCAGTAAATCGGTTTTGAGGTCATGGTAAAGCAGTATTACTATTAATTGGTGTAGCAAGGGGGTCTTCCCAGGGCCACACGGGGACTCTGGGGTCTCTTTAGGGGAATTAGCTCTACCCCACTGCCATGCCTATTCAGCCTGAGCCTCGCCTGAATCCCCATTCAAGGAAGGGGGTACCCTCCTATAGGACCCAACACAAGCTGTCCAGAGGGTAACGTCGTACACAGTCTTTATTAGACTCAGTGTCCACAATCCCTCGGGCTGCTGGCTCAGTCGCCTCCACCCTGCAGGCCCAGGTCAGTCTCTCACAAGCTCAGGAGCAACACAACATCAACCCCCCCTTGTCCATCTAGCCAGGCCTCAAAGCCCCAGGCTCTGGTCAAGCCTTCCACAGGCACGAGGCTCCCTCCTGGGCACAACCTCTCCTCAGTACCTGGTTCCACCCTGATTCTCCAGCCTTCAGCACCCTGGAGAGCATAGCGTGACTAGGCTAGCACCAGCACTGCTCCATGGTACTTTGATAGATCCAATACAAGCCGAATTTTGCTTTGTATCCCGCCTCCCTGTTTGTTTCGTCAATGTGAACCATCAAAATTCAGATTATTTGTATTGATCTGACTCTGAACTTCACACCCCTACTAGCCACTGCTTCCCCACAGCCAGAACAGAAACATTACAGCCAGGGGCTGTGGCTTCTGCTAAACTTCCCACACCCCCCAAAATTCTATGATCACAAAACCTAAATTTTCCACAAGGAGAAAACCCAAATTTTGCAAGCAGAATAAATTATGCAAATTCACTGAATCTTGCAAATTATACAGATTTGAGTGAAAATGAGTTTCCCAGTATGCCATTCCAAGTTGTTAAAAGCAAAAACAAAACAACAACCCTTCAAAATATTGTAACTACAGAGGCCAGTCAGCTGGAGTCTCTTTTGCTCAGTGGGGACTTAGGTGCTGCTCCCCTTAAATAGCTGTGAAAGGACCTATGGCTAGGGCTGAAGCAGCAACTCCTTTTTCTGTTGCGTTATTTCATTCCGTGATTTCGGAATTGCCCGCGACTTTCCGCAGTTTTTCTGTCAGCATTCCGCTAATTCAGAAACTGGCAGAACAATCTCAAAAACTGTCAGAACAAACATTTTTCCACTACTTCACAGTGCCAATGGAAATTGCGGAAGATCGAAACTGTCGGAACAAACATTGTTCTGCTATTTTCACAGCAGGTGGAAGTTGCGGAATGAAAGGGAAGAGCAGAAGTAGCGGAATGAAAGTAGAGGAATGAACGTCTCTATCGCACCGTGCCGCACATTGCGGAAAAGATTTTTCCATCAGAGAAAGTTATGGCAGTGGCTTGCCATTTCAGCCCTACTTTTATTTATTTTATTTTATTTTATTTTATGGATTTCTATCCCGCCCCATCCTGCAACGCAGCTCGGGGCGGCTAACGCAGCTCGGGGCGGCTACTTATGGCCCCAGAACTCAGAATATATGCCAGCAACTCACTGTGCCAACATCCCATTGGCAGCTTATAGTGCGCCTCACCCCCGAGCTGCCAGAGGCAAGTTCAGGTACAGTTTTCCCAAATGTCACATTCTGCAAAAATGGCTGAGATTGCAGAAGCACAGAATTCACAGGTCACTGATTACAGTCGTACATTGCACCCGCAAGCCCTGAAAGTGGTAGTGAAGCTGGAGGGGAGTAAAGACAGACACCTTATCTAGCTGCAGGCAGCATACGCACAGCATGTGCACAGGACCCATGAGAAAGTTAGAGGTCTGTCAATGCTCTCTTGGCCCATAAATTTTGGGAACTGGCATACTAGGGATGGGCAAACGCAGTTCGGAAATTCGGACCGAACACAATCAGTTCGGTCGACCGAATCGAACTTCCGAACCGACCGAATCGAACTTGAACCAAACCAAACCGAACTGAATTTCTGAACTTGGCTCTGTTCGCCCATCCCTAAAAGATAATATTCCATTTAGTTCAATGGGGTTTGAATTTCCGAACTTTGTTCGGAAGTTCGGAGTTCGGACCAAACTCAAATAGTTCAGTGAACCGAACCGAACTTCCGAACTGAACCAAACTTCCAAACTGAACTGAACCGAACCAAATTTCCGAATCTGGTTCTGTTCACCCATCCCTATGGTATACCAGATAAATTCATAGCAGATAGGACCGTCCATAGCTAGTAAGCAGGGGATACAAATTCATGGCCACAGGGGAAATTCTTATTCAAATTTTAGAAGCCGGTGGAAGCCGCCCCGGGCTGCTTTAGCAGGAGGGGCGGGGTATAAATCTATCAAATAAATAAATAAATAAATAAATAGAACTGGCCTGTAGCTCAAAACTAAAGCTGAAATGAATATCCATGCTAGAGAAGATGTCCGACAAATTTGCCTGCTTTGAATTAGTTCTGCCCAAGTGGATAGAAAGTAATATTCGTTTCTCATTTCTTTTACAGAAGAAAATATCCATTTTGGGGACTTTGCTCTGGTTATTTCTGTTACTTTGGGATTTTGGCTACTTGGTTTCAGTATTATTCAGTATCTATTCCTTCATACCCCTCCTCCCCCCTTCTCTCAGATTGTAAGCCCTAGGGCAGGGACCGTGTCTATTCCATTACTTTGTAAAGCGCCAGGTACATTGTTGGCGCTATATAAATGCTTGCTAATAATAATTATTATTATTATTATTTGTTATTTTGTTTCAGCTCTATTTAATGTTATTGTACAGCAAACTATTGAGGAAAGGTGCTCTAGAGCGATCAATTAATAAAAATAATAATAATAATAATAATAATTAATTGATAATAAATTTTATTTGTATAGCACTCCCTTGCCTACATGGCACTCAGAGCGCCTCACACATTACATAAAAACAAAATAGGGAAAGGAAAAAAGGGAGGACAGAGTACATTAAGGGAACCAGCAGTGGATCCTAAAAGCACCTAGAAAATGAATATGTTTTCAGGTGCTTTGTAAAGGTCAGGAGGGAGGAACTTAGATGGACATCTGGGGAGTTGCAATAGCACTATTGCACAACAGTCTGATGTTCAATAGCACTATACAATGCCAAAACCAAGTACCTAATACCAAACGCTGAAGTAACCAAAATACTAAAGTGACCAAAATAACTAAAATGAAATACTCAAATAAACAATGATTTTAATATTGTTTATTTATTTTTATTTATTTCAAAACATTTCTAGCCCACTCCCTCCTGCTCACACAACAGCTCAGGTGGCTCACAAACAGAATCCAACAATATAATATCCAACAATTAAATCAAATACTCAAAATTTAAAACTCATTAAAAATTCATCAAAACAACAGAACCAACCTCCCCCCCCCAACCCATCCTCCACATCTCCCTCCCCAAAGGTTTGGCGAAACAGCCTGGTCTTACACTGTCCCCAGAAAAGAGAGGTCTGGGGCCAGGAGGCCCTCTGTCAGGAGGAAATTCCACAGCTTAGGAGAGGCCACCGAGAATGCCCTCCCTATCAACGCCATCTGGGAAACCCGGGGGACTTCAAGTCAGGCATTCTTGGCTGACCGCAGGGGCTGCACCATGGCCCAGGGCGTGAGGCAGTCCTGCAGGTAAGCAGGGCCCAGGCTGTTTAGGGCTTTATAGGTCAGCACCAAAACCTTGAATCAGGTCCGAAAGACAATAGGCAGCCAGTGCAGAGAGCGGAGCACTGGTGTGATGTGCTCATGACGACCCGTCCCCATAAGGAGATGGGTCACCACATTCGACACTAGCTGCAGTCTCTGGACTGTCACCGAGGGTAGTACCATGTAGAGTGCGTTGCAAAAGTCCAATCTAAAGGTAACGAAGGCATGGATGATGGTGGCCAGGTCAGAATCCGAAACATATGGCTGCAGCTGTCACACCAGATGTAACTGGCGAAAGGCGCTCCTCACCACAGCAGCCACCTGGAAATCCAGGCGGAGCTGTGAATTGAGAAGCACCCCCAGACTATGGATCTGAGTAGCTAAAGGGGGGCAGACCCCATCAATGATAGAAGTCACCACCTCCTCAGCCCTACCCACAAACATCACCTCCATTTTGTCGGGATTCAACCTCAGATGGCTCGCCCTCATCCAATCCTCCACAGCCGTCAAACACCAGGTAAGCACCGAAACTGCTGGGTCTGGGTCTGCAGAAAAAGAGAGGTAAAGTTGTGTATCATTGGCATACTGATGACAATGTATGCTGAACCCTCTCATGACCTCACCCAAAGGCTGCATATACATGTTCAACAAGAGGGGGAAGAGAATAGAGCCCTGCGGGACTCCACACGTGAGGTTCTGGGGAGATGATGAATATTCCCCAAGAACTACCCATGGAGTTCTTCCAGCCAGGAAAGAGATGAACCATTCAAGAACAATTCTGCCAACTCCGGCCTGGTCCTGCAGATGGGTCACCAACATCTCGTGATCAATAGTATCAAATGTTGCCGACAGATCTAATAGAATCAGAAGGGATGATCTGCCCTGATCCAATTCATGGCACAGGTCATCAACCAAAGCCACAAGTGCAGTCTCAGTGCCAAACCCAGGACAAAAGCCGGACTTCAAGGGATCAAGAAAACTGACCGGATCCAGATGCCCCTGAAGCTGCCGAGTCACCACCTGTTCAATAACCTTCCCTAAAAAGGGAAGGTTAGAGACTGGCTGGTAGCTGGCAAGGGAGTCAATGTCAAGAGATGATTTCTTGAGCAGTGGCCACACCACTGCCTGTTTGATGTGGCCCGGCACTCTGCGCTCCTTAAAGGAGGCATTGACAACCTTGGCCAGCAACGGCCCTAACGTCTCCCAGCAGGCCTTGATCAGCCAGGATGGGCATGGATCTAATTCACAGCAAGTGGCTCTCACTGCCCCAAGGAAATCCACCGCATCAGCGGGTGACACCCACTGAAATTGATCCCATAAAATTGGACAAGGTGGGACCTCCAATACCTCAGGTTCACCCACTGCTATAAGTGCGGTGTCGAAGTCGTGATGAATCCGAGCGATTTTATCCATGAAAAAGTCAACAAACATGTTAAAGAAAGCACTGGAAGATTCCAGTTCCAGATGGAGGGAGGCTGGACTGACCAGCCTCTGCACCACCCAGAGAAGCTCAGCTGGATGCGACTTCATAGAGGCTATGAGGGTAGTAAAGAAAACCTTCTTTGCTGCCCACACAGTTACAGCATAGGCTCTTAAACTAGCTCTATGCTGCAATTGATCAGCTTCATCACAAGTAGGGCGCCACCATTGCTCCAGCCGCCATCCCTCCTGCTTTATCCATTGCAGGTCCTCTGTAAACCAAAGGGACTTGCATTGTTGGCATTCAGGAAGCAGACACCTAGGAGCCTTTTGGTCAATGACCTCAGTCAGCAAGGTGTTCCAAACAAACACGAGGTCATTGAGTGAACAGTCATCAAGATTGAGAGGTAATTCCCGAAGAGCATTCCAGGACCTTTCCAGTTCCATAAGTCTCCGGGACAAACCAAGCAAACTGGCTCAGCACCTCTCCAGGGGCAGACGTGTGCCAGAAGACTGGCCCAGAGGAGGTAATGATCCGTCCATGAGAAGGGCACAGGAGGTTGCTGTGATGGGTACTTACTGGGATACTTAGTGTAATAATAAAACATGAAAAGTCTTATTCCTTTCAGCTCTAGAACCAACTCTGGGATTTGAATGCAACCTGAACTTCAGAGCTAGCTCCAAACTAGAGCCCTGTAGACTGAATCGAGTTTAGCAGGACCTGAATGGCTCTGTCAGGTGTGGTTCAGGAGTCCTCCTGGCCCAAGTCCCTTCGACTTGGACCAGGACTCCCATGGTCCCTCATGGAGTGCCATGACTCTCCACAAGATAAAGGTGAGAGAATGCCTTAACCCTGCATTTCCCTGAAATGTCCCCCACCCCCATAGAGCATCATGACTTACAACTAGGACTGAAATGAGAATCAATTTTTTTCTCGCAAAAATCTCACAAGAATCATTACTAGGGATGGGACTATCGGTATTGGATTAATCCGATAATGCCAATAATTGGCAATATCAGATTAATCAGATAATACCAATAATATCGGTATCGGTATATCGTTTTTTTAACATTGCTGATTTTTTGGATCTTTAACATTGCGGCCATTTTATCGGATTAATCCGATACCAATAAAACCGGTAACCGATAATTCACTGATAGTCCCATCCCTAATCATTACCAAGATCTTAGAACAATTTCAGTAATGGTTCAAGATTTTGGTTGAGAATTTTTCTCAGTTTAGTTTACTGTTTACCTGATTTACCATTTACCATGATTTACTATTTACCATATATCGATTTACCATGTATTGCTTACTGTGTACCGTGTTTGTCCTGGTAAGGTGTATGTACAAAATGGCCACTGCAGCTGTTCTGCACATACATAGCCCTCTTCCAAGATGGCACCAGGAGTGTTGCTGCCATTTTGGAAAAAGGCAGCCATTTCATGGATGTGCATTACTGGGATGAACACGGTACACGGTACGCAGTACATGGTAAATCGGTATATGGTAAACACTAAACAGTAAATGGTAAACAGTAAATGTAACGGCCCATTTTCTTATGGGGATGGGCTTCCGGGAACACATTACGCCAGTGCTCCGTTCTCTGCATTGGCTGCCTATAGCCTTCTGGGCCTGATTCAAGGTACTGGTGCTTACCTATTAAGCCCTATACAGCCTAGGCCCTACCTATCTGTGGGACCACCTCAGTCTCCAGACTCTGGATCGACCTCTGCGGTCAAACAAGGGCACCTTTCTCAAAGTCCCTCGGGTATTCTGGGGGGCAACTATGGAGAGGGTATTCTCGGTGACTGCGTCAAGGCTCTGGAACTCCCTTCCAGCAGAGGCCGGGTGACCCCATATCTCTCCTCCTTTCGATGACAATGCAAGACCCGGGTGTTCTGCCAGGTGTTTGGTGAGGGAGATGAGTGATGGGGGGGGGGGGATTGGGTGAATGTGGTTTTGGGATTTGTTTGTTTTTTGACTGCCTCCAATTGCTTTATGATATATTTATATTTTATTCTTATTTTTATTGCATGTTATGAATTGTTAGTTACCCTGAGCTGCTTTGGTGGGGTATAAATTTATTTAAATAAATAAATAGATCATGGTAAATCATGGTAAGCGGTATATGGTAAATCGGTATATGGTACATGGTAAATCACTGTAAACAGTAATCACGGTAAATGGTAAATTGAGAAAAAATCTCCAACAAGGAGGTGTCAAGAACCAGGGTTTTCTCAATTATTGATTCTCACTAAAATGAGTCAAGAACTGTGATTCGCGGTGAGAATCAAGAAAAAACTGAGACTGAGTTTCAGCCCTACGTACAGTGCCCCATAGAGGACCCAGATACAAAGATCCTGGTTGTATTGGGATGGGGCTTGGGTTGGGACAGCTACAGTTGGACTCAGACTGGATTTGGGCTGGATTTTTGAGCTTGTTTTGAACTCTGTGTATTGGAAAAGGTTCAATGCCTGACAAAATATGTTCGGCACCAGATGCTCTAGAGGCATCTCCTTACCTGGACCCCCTCAGTGGGTAGATGTGGGATAATCTGTTTCCATGGAAGATTAAAAAGTGCAGGCTGGATTGTGATCAAATCAAGCCAAAGAAACCTTCCTGATGTAGCCCCATTCTCGGCCTCTGCAAATATTCTCCCCAGCCCTTCCCCCTAAGTTCCCGAAAGAAACCCTTTAAAACGACACGCCTGTCAGGAAACCTCAAATCAGGGCCAATGTTTTTGAAAGGTTTTTTTTTTCTGTGCATACACATATGCCAATATAATCCGACCTTTTCCAAATAAATAGAAGCTGCTCTCTCCCAACTTTGATCCGGTGTTCTAGCCTTTTTATTTACTTAATTGTCCCGTCCAAGCACCAAACGGGCTGGCCGCCCACAGTTGCTGAGCTCGCATTCTTCGCAGCTTATCATGGGATGGCTCACCTGTTTGTTATTACCCAAGCATGCTTGAGTAATGCAGTGCTGTCTGAGCACCCCACCCTAGCCCAGTGCTTGCTGTAGGCGAACCACCTGCCCTGGCTTTACTGAATGGCTCTTGCCTGCTTCCTGATTCTGTGTCAGAACCATAGGTGTTGAGCCTGACCTTTGTATAGCACAGGCCCATTGATTCTCTTGCACTTATCATTAAATCACTGAGGAGGAAAACCTTCTCCTCAGAAGGGCTGCTTCAAAAATTTTTAAAAGCCCAATGGGCCAGAGTGTTTCATACGTGAGTGGGTCCCACTGGAGTGTGGGGAAGAGAGGGGCAACAGGGGCTCCTGGATTGCTCTATGGGAGAAGGGGCAGGGTCATGGCTCATCTGAGAGTGCCTGCACCTGCTTAAGGGCCAGGCAAAAAAAGGAGGGTGGACTGCATTAAACTGGGTACAGAGAAAGCCTTGACAAGCCTAACACAAGTGAGTTTTGGTCCTGGGATTTCCTACTTCTGCTGCATCAAGCCCATTAATGTGAATTAGGCTAACACTGGGTGTTTTTACACACACATTTCTCCTGCATGTTTGCTGTTACATCCTGAACTTTCTGTGTGTCTAAATCACTCACCCAGATCTTAAACATCTGGCTCTTTGAACTTCTGCGTAGAACTTCTCCCAAAACTTTTTTGTGTGAAAAGTTCTCCTGGTAAACTGCTTTGCTCCAGGCAGCAATAGTCACTTGGTTTCCATGGCAGCCCCTCACATCTACAGCTGCGACTACTTCAGGCTGCCTCAGGGCAGTGTGTGTGTGAAAAATGCATCTGGAACTTACTTGTGGACTTGTATACCCAAAAGATTGAAACATCCGGAAGTTTAAGGTGTGTGTAAAAATGCCCACTTATTCCTTTACAAGAGTGTCTAACCTTAACTTGAAGACTGCACATGCCATGGAATCCTCCCCATCCCGTAGTAGCCTGCCCCAATAGTTCCTTTCCCTCTCTGTTCTGATTCCTTATTGGGATTTGTCCAGATTGATCTTCCAGCCATTTGTGGTTGTTGTCCTGCGTCCCATCTGATAGGCTGATTTGCACCCATTACTTTCCCCAGTCGTCAACTGAACAATTAGGGTGCCATTCTCAAGCTGTTTTGTGCCACAAATCCTACTGAAATGAATGAGACTCACGCCAGTGCTACAGTGCTAAATAGCCAGAGAATCTTGATACCCATCTTTTCTTTTAATAAGCTAATGAGACTGAACTCCTTATACCTCTTTCTGTCAGTCTCCTCCCCCCCCAACCCCTTGAGTAATCTGTGCCACTCTTCTCTGCTCCCTCTTCCACCTAGGGTCACCACCTCCCTTGAGCTTTCACCAAGAGGTGGTGGGGCTATGTTGTAGGGGGCGGGACAAAGGAGTTGTCTTTTCCCTTTCTGATGTAACCCTGCCCCTTACAGGACATTATGATGCTCCATGGGGTGGAATCATGTTGGAAAGGGGGTGGCAAAGGTTCTATAGCCTGCCCCCTTTCTGATGTGTCCCTTCCTTTCTGCTCCTGGAACCCTGGTTTCTTCAGGTTACCTGTCTGACTCAGAGAAACTGGGGCTTCCTGGAGCCCACAGACTCTGGGTCAAAAGCTGGAGTCTCTGTTGTGAAACCTGCAAAGGTGGCAACCCTACTTCCAACTGTTCAACATCCATTTAGAAATCTAGACACCAGATGTTCCAGTAGTGGCATTGCTGATACTGCATACAGCAGTGAGGTCACTTCTCTACCCCATTTCCCTGCTCTCCTCCCAATACAGCAAAGCATCATATGGAACCTTTTTGCTGCAGCATCACACTGGCAGCTTGTGTTCAATCAGTGGCAACATACTCAGTGTAGCCTATTGGATAAGGTGCTGTGCTTGTACTTGGGTGACCAGGGTCCAAATCCTGGGTGACGTTAGGCAAGTGACCTCAGTTCCCCATCTGTAAAATGAGACTATCAATCAATCAAACTTTATTGTACTGGCCGTGGGCCATATACAAAATACACCAAATCTAAACCACAAAAATAAACAAGAGTAACAAATCTAGATACAGTCTTTCAATAGAGCTTCAATTCGGCTACAGAGGCTATTATTCATCCTTATACATTGCACAAACCATTTTAGCAAGGGAAGGGAGAAGGGACAGAATTAGTCATACAAATCCACTCAAAAATTATTCTACCGAGACCAGTTTCCTTTTCCTGATCTTTTCCATTAGGAAGGCAAAGAATGCCAGCGTATTAGTAAGCTGATGCCTTCTATCAGCCAAAAGAAGCTTAATTTTTTGCCCATCAGTTAAATTTGGGGGGATTTTCATGCTATTCCACAATCTGCAACGCAGATGGGAATACAGGGGGCATACGAAAAGATAATGAATAAGGTCCTCGACACCAGAGGAGCAACAAGGGCAAATTCTGTCCAGGTATGGAACACCCTGAAACCGCCCCTCCAGCACTGCTGAAGGCATGATCTGGAACCGCAGAGCAAAAAACGCACGCTTATGTTGAAAGGGGAGATCACGTTTTATATAGTCTTCCCTCTCCCGTCCAGGGATCAAATACTGATACCAGGGGGATGTCCTTATTAAAGGTACCAATGCCCTAGAGGTTTGCCCATCTAAATCATTTATCCTGGTTTTCACCAAAATGTTTGCCTCTTTGAATGGGAAACCTTTCAAAAAGTGATAAGGCAGTCCAAGATCATCAAAACTACTTTTGATCTTTCCCCACCATAGAGACCTGTGCGGGGGGGGGGCATAATTCAATTTTTCCAGCAAGCAAATTTTTGCGAGATCATCTACAGCTGAACTAATTTTTAACAAGTTCACCAGAGCAGTCTCCAAAAGATAGGATTTTAAGGAGTACACCCCTAACTCAAGTCTTAGGCCGTTTTCAGACGAGCGCGGCGGCGCCCGCGCTTGTTTCTTAAAAAAGCCGGCAGCCCGTTCTACACGAGACGCTGCCGCCGAATACGCGCATGCGCGGCCGACGCGCATCCATTTCCGGGCGCGAACTGACCGGGTCGGCGATCGAGGCTGGTCATACGCGGCCGGAAATGGATGCGCGTCGGCCGCGCATGCGCGTATTCGGCGGCAGCGTCTCGTGT
>QEPC01015714.1:767375-778472 GCA_003113815.1 Sphenodon punctatus | reverse complement strand
CAGGAGTCGAATTTGGGACCTGGATTAACCTTTTTAGGAAGTTGTGGAAGATTGGTTCCAAGATTCTTAATGTAGTAGGGGAATGGCCCCATAGTAGAACCCCATACCTTATCTTGGCAATTACCTTTGTCTTGAAAACCTTTAACGCAGGCACGAACCTTTGTCCCCCTTTTGTTACAAGAAATTTACTAATTGCTCCCACAATTCCCACAATACTTCTCTTCAAAGATTGAATATGGGGGGTCCAGGATCTATTGTGCGAGAATACCACCCCCAAATAACTAAAGCTCTTGACCTGCTCAATTGGTGTAGAATCTATCTGCCAGAATTCTTGCTTATATTTCTGTTTGAACACCAGGACTTTTGTTTTCTTATCATTAATTTTCAAGTTCTGCAAATTACATTCTTTTGAGAAATCCTCCAGTAAACGTCTCAAACCCAACCCTGAGGTGGACAAAAGTACCGTATCATCCGCATATATTATTAGGGAAATTCTCCTGTGGTCAAGTTTGGGAGTCATTTAATCCCCAACATCCGGTAACTTCAGAATTAGATCATTAACATATAGGTTGAAAAGCAAGGGTGCCAAAAGGCACCCTTGCCTAACAGCTCTTACGGCACTGTTAGGTGAAGAAAGCTTCCTTCCCTGCTATCATAGCGTCTGAAAAGTCTCATCTAGAGGAGCTGTTCCGGGTGGTGAGATGCCTGGTTAATCCAGTTTGCCTCCACCCAGAAATGCAGTCATCTACTGCCCTCTGTGACATTTTAATTCATTTTATACATTTATAAATGTATTAATTACTTTGCAGACAAAATCACTCATATTCACCACAAGTTAGGTGCTGCCATTTTCATGGCAGAATCAGAGCTTGGGTTTATGGAAGTCCAGTCCTGTCCAAAATATATCAAAATGACAGAGTAAATTGAGTTATTGGTGGGGTGGCACTATATGTTAGAGACGGCATTAAGTTGGGCAGTCTTAAAAATGTACATGAAATGAAATGTACTCTGAAATGCCTTTGGATAGAAATTCCATGTGCTAAGGGGAAGTGTGTAACAGCTGGATTATACTATCGGCCCCCTGATCAGGATGGTGAAACGGATCATGAAATGCCAACAGAGATTAAACAGGTTACTAAAGTTGGAAATGCAGTAATGATGGGTGATTTCAATTACCCTAATATTGACAGGGTGAATGTCTCCTCAGGGTGTGATATGGAGGTAAAATGTCTAGATGCCGTAAATGACTGATTCTTGGAGCAGCTGGTCCTGGAACCTACAAGAGGAAGAACTACTTTGGATCTTGTCTTAAGTGGAGCACAGGATTTGGTGCAGGGGTACGGTGGTAGAGCCGCTTGGTAATAGTGATCATAATATAATCAAATTTGACATAGTTGTAGGAAGGAGACGGGGGGAAAACCTACAAAAACAAAAAAATCTACCACAGTAACTTTTAACTTTAAAAGGGGGGACTATGCAAAAATGAGGAAACTAGTTCGAGGGAAACTAAAAGGAGCAGTTGCGAGGGCTAAATGTGTGGAATCGGAAGAACTGTCCGAAATAAGTGTGACTCTGGAGGAGGTGCTGGAGCAAATTGACAAACTGAATAGTAACAAATCACTAGAACCAGATGGTATTCATCCCAGACTTCTGAAGGAACTTAAATATGAAGTTGCAGACCTATTATTGGTAATTTGTAACCTATCACTTAAATCTGCCACTGTACCAGAGGACTGGATGGTAGCGAATGTAATATCAGTATTTTAAAAGGGCTCCAGAGATGAACCTGGAAACTACAGACCAGTGAGCCTGACATTGGTGCCGGGAAAACTGGTAGAAACAGTTGTTAAGAACAAAATTACTGAGTATATTGATAAACCTGGCTTAACGGGGAAAAGTCAACATGGATTTAGGAAAGGGAAGTCATGCCTTACTAACCTATTGGAATTCTTTGAGGGTGTAAGTATGCATGTGGATACGGGTGGGCCAGTCAATATAGTGTATCTGGACTTTCAGAAGGCATTTGATAAGGTCCCTCATGAGAGACTCTTGAGGAAATTAGAAAGTCATGGGATATGAGGCAGAGTCTTATCATGGATCGACAACTGGTTAAAAGATAGGAAGCAAAGAGTAGGACTCAATGGTCAGTTATCACAGGGGAGAAAAGTAACTAATGGAGTGCCACCGGTGTACTAGGACCAGTGTTGTTTAATATATTCATTAATGATCTCGATAAGGGAGTAAAGAGTGAGATGATCAAATTTGCAGATGACACAAAGTTATTCAATGTAGTTAAAACCCAAGTGAACTGTGAAGAATTGCAGGAGGATCTTGCAAGACTGGATGCAGGGGCGTAGCTATCATAGGGACAGACGGGACATGTGTCCCGGGGCCCATCATGGTTGGGGGCCCACACAGTCCATCCGTCCCCCTGATAGCTAAGCCGTTTAAGTTTTAATTTTATTTTTTTGTGGATGGACGGACCCCAGGGGCCCGGCTGAAAAGGAGGTGGGCCCCCCCCCGGCCCCGCAAGCCCGCCCCCGTGACCCCGCCGGGCCCCCAATCCCGATGATCCCTCCTGGCTCCTGCCTTGCCGTCGCAAGCCTTAGCCCCGCCTCCCTGTTGCGTGAGCCGTGCGCTGCGCTGGAAGCCATTGCGCATGCACCGGCGTCCAGCGAGAGCGGCAGAAGACACGAGGCAGGCAGGCGGCGACTCAACAGAGCTGGCCGAGGCACACGTACTTTGCAGTGGCGCCGCGGCGGCGGGCAGACCCAGGCAGGCTCCTCGGGACGCGGACGGACTCGGACAGAGAGTGTGGAGTGGAGTGGCAGCCCGGCGGGGGTAAGAAAGGGCGGGGGGTGGGGTGGTTGGTGCCGTGTTTGGAACTTTGGGGGCCCGGCTGGCAGCCTGGCGGGGGGCAGACAGGACTAGTTCCCGGGCGGCGCGGGCGCTGGGGTGCACACTGGCTCCAGACCGGGGAAGAGCCAACGCTGCTGGGGCTGGGAGGGGTACGCCGCTGGGACTGGGGGGAGGGGTAGAGAGAACGCCGCTGCGCTGGGACTGGGGGGGAGGGGACAGGGTAGAGAGAATGCTGCTGCACTGGGACTGGGGGGGAGGGGTAGAGAGAACGCCGACTTGGGGGGGAGGGAGCACCGACCGCTGGGACTGGGCTGGGGGGGGGAGAGAGAATGCGGCATGCACGCCGCTGTGTCTGGAGGGGGAGACCGCCGCTGACTGGGACTGGGGGGGAGATTGCAGAAGGGGGAGAGAGAACGCCACCGGGATGGGTCACGGGGGGGGGGGGAGTGTGTCTTGTCTGAGGGGCTCTCTGTCTGCTGTGCCTGTGGCAGCATGGGCAGAATTTCTATCCAGCATAAGAACGTTTAGGGCTGCAAAGCTCTTTTGTAATTGTGATTGATTCGCTTTTGAGCATAGTTTTTGGAAGCGACTGTTAATTGTTTATACAGTAAGGACATTGAGGGACAGGGGAGTCTATGGTGATGGGCCAGGCTGGGGGGGCCCACAGTCCATTTCTTGTCCCTGGGCCCATTCCAACCTAGCTACGCCCCTGACTGGATGACTGGGCATCCAAATGGCAGATGAAATTTAATGTGGACAAGTGCAAAGTGATGCACGTAGCAAAAAATAACCCAAACTATATGTATACAATGCTGGGTTCTAAATTAGGACTCAGGAAAGGGATCTTTGAGTCATTGTGGACAATACATTGAAATCCTCAGCTCAGTGTGTGGTGGCAGTCAAAAAAGGAAGCAAACAGAATGTTAGGAATCATTCGGAAATGGATAGAGAATAAAACTGAAAAATCATAACGCCTCTACATAGATCAATGGTACGACTGCACCTGGAGTATTGTGTGCAGTTCTGGTTGCCCCATCTCAAAAAAGTCACAACAGAACTAGAAAATGTACTGAGAAGGGCAACAAAAATGATCACAGGTATGCAACGGCTCCCATATGAACAAGGCTTGATGGGTTAGAGCTCTTCAGCTTGGAGAAGAGATGAATGAGAGGGGATGTGATAGAAGTTTATAAAATTACGAGTGGTATGGAATCTATAAATAGGGAGCAGTTATTTACACTCTTTAAGAGTACTAGAACAAAGGAACACTCCATGAAATTAACTGCTAGCAGATTTAAAACAAATAAGAGGAAATATTTTTTCACTCAGTGCACAATTAACTTGTGGAACTTACTGGTGGTTACTCCCAGAGCAAGTGGACACAGCTGGTAGTGTAGCTAGTTTTAAAGAGGGATTGGATAGTTATGAGGATGGGTCCATTAGTGGCTATTAGCAAAGCAGGTTTTGGGAACATATACTCTGTTGGGGGCTGGAACAACAGGGAATGGATTGCCCATTTTGACCTGTTGGGTACTTCTTCCAAGAGAAAGAGACTGGCCACTGTCAGAGACAGGATGCTGGGCTTGATGGACCATTGGTCTGATTCAGTATGGGACAACATATTCTTATGTACCCAAGGGTGATTCAGCCAGTTTGCACCAATTCAGGCAAAGCACTTGTTAAATCTAGGTGGTTTTCCCAAGCTGGTTGTTAAAGAGTTAAAAACAACCAAACAAAACTTCCCAGCCACCACCACTGGGAGGGAGAGAGCTATCCAGGGAGCTCAGGCTGCTGCAGGGTCCCATTCCCCTATTCTGGGCCAGCTTCCAAGCCAGCTCCCTCCTGATGGTGGCAAGTTGCAAGAGTTTCCCTGCTCCCTGGCCAGGGAGGAGCCATGCCACCACTGGGGTCCAGTCTAGGAGCATTGCTACTGGGCAGGAACCACAGGGTCTCTAACCTGGGAAGCTGCTAACACTGCTGCTGCTGCTGCTGGGAGCAAGCAAGCAGAGAGAGGTAGCTTCATGCCCAAATGGTTTTGTCTGAGTAGGTGGCAGGATCCCTGACCTGGGAGTCGGGCAAAAGGATACGCTTCCACCTGGCCCTGCAGCCTGCTATGACTCTGGGGACTAGTTCTTCCACCCATGAACCTCCCAGAGATGGCTACCAGTGCATGGATCTGGAGTAAAGCACTGGACAGTCTAAAGCCTAGGTCATGGCTCTGCCCCCTGAGCCTGCCCAGAGTGTAAAAAAACAATTCCTAGTTTCCCATGTGTCTTTGTTTACACCAAAACAGTCCTTTGATATAGCTGCAGGATCCACTTTCATCACAGTCTACCTCCCAACAATGCTGCTGGTGGGGAGCTGGCTGTTAAAAGCTGCCTCCTCAGCTTCTGCTTCTCAAATGGAGACAGGAAAGAAGGTGTGAAAGGTCCAGGATGGAAAGAGCACCGATGACATGAGCAGAGCTTCGTACTCCCCAAGGAAACAGTAAGCCCAGCACCTGCTCTTATATTTATTGGATTCTCCTTGAAAGAGACTGCTGTGTTTGTGATTTTCTTTATCTCCTTGCAAATGATGAAAGGAGTAAGTGAGCAAATTAAACAGAGGAAATGGAAGCCTCAGTGAGTGAGTTGTTGGTCTTGCACCTTTGTGCTGGGTGTTGTACAAGCACAGAGTGGTCTCTCCCAAAGAGCATATGGTCTAAACACAAATAAGGAGCCTCTTGCACATTTTATTAACAGGTGGGAAGATGAGGCACAGGGAAATTCAGGCAATGTTCTGATGAACAGTGTAAACCGAAGTAACTATTTCAGTTTCAGTAAAGTAACTAATCCACTTTGGTAGAATTCAGATAAACAATGTAAACTGAAGTAGCTACTTTGATTTAATTAGACCAATATAACTACTCCACTTTGGTACTGTTCAGATGAACAGCATAAACTGAAGTTATATTGCAGGAACCTATCCCCTTGCTCAGATGTAATGATTGCTGAACTGTGGTTGCCACCCTCACATTGATAAACAATCACTTTGAAATGCAAACTAAAGAGAGGTATCTCTTACCTCAGGGACCACCTCGCCCTCCGTGCCCCAGAGCGGCTCCTTTGGTCTGCTGGGGGTGCCTTCTTGGAGGTTCCCCGTGTCAAGCGGGGGGCCACAATGGAGAGGGCATTCTCAGTGGCCGGGCTGCGTCTTTGGAATTCTCTCCCGGAGGAAGCTCGCTGGGCCCCAAGCCTTTTAACATTCCGGCGGGCTTGTAAAACCTGGCTGTTCGCCCAGGCCTTTGGGGAGGGGGGGGAAGGGAGGTTAGGGTTTTTATCTCTTCCCTGCCCTTATTTTTTATTTTCATTTATTTTTCCTAACCCTGTTTTAAATTGTGTGTTGTTTTAAAAAATTGTTTTATTGAATTGTTTTTATTGTATTGTACGTCGCCCCAAGATGCCGTAGGCATATGGGGCGACTAATAAATGTTTAAATAAAAAAATAAAAAAATAAAGGTATGTACTGTTATTTCTCTTCCTACTCCTGAATAACATCAATTTAGTGCTCTGCTCATATGAATGCTTCAGGAGTAAAACAGAACTACAGCAAAATTATATTGAACAAACTGTTTTTCAGAACATGGCCTCAGTCAGTGCTTCCCAAACTGTGGCCTGTTGATCCATGCATAGAGTTATTACCCTTCCAGGTTAAACCCACAGTCTATGGGTTTTAATCCATCAACTCCAGGCTGCAGGTTACCTGAGATAACCTGGAAAAATCAGGATGTGTGTGTGTGTATGGGTGGGACATGTCAAAAAGGCTGTCCTCTCCTGCTGATGTGGCCCCACCCTGTCAGGCATTGTGACGTTATGACATTCTGAAGAGGGGCACAGCAGAAAGGGGCAGGAAATTCCCTTTGCCCCACCCCTTCAGGTCAAAGCATGAGAAGTGAGGAGCTGTATGCATGAGTCCATGATAAGAGTACAGCTGGTCCATGGAACCAGCCAACTGTGACAGTAAAACAGACTTCAGTTCCCACTGGTGCGGTGACAACCGCTGGGAGTAGAGACAGCAGAGATTATTGTAAATGGCATATGTTGGAAAAGCCACAACCAGCATGTTCTCTCCATCCCCATCCCATCTTCTGGAGGTAGCTGCAGCACCACAGAAAACTGCAGCCATTTGCCTGCAGACCCCAGCTGGCACACAATGACACCAAAGCCTCTAGCAGCTGCATAATGCTCCATGAGAAATCTGAAGGCTTGAGAATGGTCCATTGGCTTGAGTAATTGGGAACTGACAGATTCAGCGATATGCCTAGGATCCCGAACAGAATCGTACAGATGACCACACTGTCATGCTACCACATTTTTGGATGAGGTGTAAATTCCATGTCTGTGTTTATACTAGTTAGCTATTGGGGCTCAGGATAAATATTGGGGGTTAGGATTAATATTGGGGGGATAGGATGAATCTTCCATGGAAACAGATTATCCCACATCTGCCTACAGAGGGGCTCCTGGAGATGCCTCTAGAGCATCTGGTGTTGGACTTATTTTGGCAGGTATGTGATGAAGAGAGGTAATGCAATTGGACTGGTTTCTTGGAGGACTTGGGTTCTAGTCCCTTCTCTGCTACTGATGTGTTATGTGACCTTAGTCAAATCCCTTCACTTCTCTGTGCCTCTTGTTCCCCTCTGTCTATTTCAAGTGAAAAATCTTTAGCGTAGGGACGGTCTCATCTTGTGAGTCTGAGCAACACCGACTGCAGTGTGGTCCTGATCTCAGCCTGTAGGCTGTAATCTAAACAATATTACAACCCTAGCTAGTGCTGGAATGGGTAGTGAGATTATTATTCATGGGTATTACTCTGCATTTTCAAGTAGCCTTTTGGCAACCTGGATATACTATCAACATTCAATTTTGGGGGTATTTTGTTTTAGTTTTTTCAGTTTTGGTCCTTGGAATGAAGTTTTGGAACTTCATTTTGGAACTTAATTTTCCTGGGGGTTTTGATTCAGTTGTTCATTTCAGTTGCATCATTTTTAGCAATTGTGCATGTGAAATGGTGCAAATATTACTGAAATTATATAACCAAAATACTGAACTAAATTGAAATATCAAAATAACCACAAGAAAGAAAGAAAGAAAAAAAGGCCCTTTTCACATGAGACACCCCCACCCATGTCCACGCAGTTTCGCTGTGTGGAGATGGGTGGAGGCACCCATGTGAATGCCACGGGGGCTGGGTGTGGGCGCGTGTGTGTTCCCACACTCCACCCACTTCCACCCATCTACACCCATCACCCACGCACAGAGCAATGGGCTCCAATGCTCGATGTTCCGTGGGTGGAGGTGGGTGTGCGCCCGTGGGAAAAGGTGCACACCCACCTTCACTCACTGCAGCCACACACCCATCCCCCCACCCACTGTGGTCAATTTAAAAGGGGCCATAGAAAGAAAAGAAAAGAAATGGAATAACCAAGAATAACCCAATGGAGCAAAAAGGGCTATCGGACCACTTATTAGCTGAACTGTCATTTTCAGTTTGGGTAGTGCAAATTTGATAGGTCTGGCTGGTTTTTTTTTTTTTTATACCCCCAAAAGATAATAGTAACATTAGCAATAACAATAATATTTAATAATAACTAAGATGCACCAGGAGTCTGATCCAGCCCCTATTTTTGTATAGGACTTGAATCTGATGTGCATTTCTATAGGGTCCTGCCGAGCAGTTTTACTCTGCATTCATGAAAATCAACTTTTGTGGTCTTTCCCCCCAAAAATGTATAATATGGGGAGGGGGGGAGAGAAATGGTAACATTCTTATGGGAGAAAAAGGGATGCCAACTTACATGTTTGTTAAAATTTCTTTTCCAACAAGCAACGCAACAGGTTGACATTTGTCAAAACTCTATATTTTGATAAGTGCATTTTTGAATTTCCACAGGATTAAATTTTGTGAAAAATTTCAACCAAAATGAAGTTCCATTTTTGTAACAATCTCTGGTGAAAGGGTTGGTATCTGTTCTAGTTTAAGTGGCTTGAGGAAGATCTGTGTGCACGGTAACAGTGCCAGTGTGAATAGTAATATCAAAGTTCAAATGGATGAATTTTGCAAATTTGAAAGTGCAGAATTTAAATTGAGTTCTGGTGCACATTTGAGAAAATCACAGGCAAAGTTTGCATGTGATTTTTGTTATTCAGATTCAGTTAGTTGCTATTTAGTACGCGGACTATAATTCTGTATTTGATGTGGGAGCAGAGAAAGCAGCAATGATCCTCCTCAGACACTGCAGGTAGGGTTTCTGTGTCACCCTCCAGGTTTGACCTGCAGTCTCTGGGTTTTGCTGCACTCACTCTGGACTTTGGGTGGAGCCCCTATTCCCTGGGTTATCTAGGGCACTGCTTCCATTTTTTTCTGCGGGAGTGGAAGACAGGGCTATGCTGGAAAGGGGGCAGGGCAAAGGACCTCTCCCACCTCCTTTCTGATGTGACCCCACCCCCTGAAGAGCATCATGATGTCACAACACTCCAAAGGTGACATGGCCACATCAGAAAAGGGTGGAAGAGTCCCTTTGTCCCATCCACTTTTCGATGTGTTCCTGCCCTTTTCCAGATCAAAACATCAAACCTGTATGTCCTTTTCAGTGAATGTTTCACTGGAAAACCTGAGCTACCATCTGGGACCCTAGAAGGGTCTAGAAGCTGGTAAAATAGAAACAACAGTGCCAGATTCCCCAACTCCAAGGGAAATGCAACTTCCATTGTGCCTGTAAGAGAAGAGCATTAGGAGAAAGACTCAGAAGATGTGACAAAGGAGATCTATTCACCCAGTAAGAATCTCACAGCAGAGTTGTTGACGGAGTGATAGGGCTGAGAGTGGTGAGAGAGAACCACAGAATGACAAAAGTGCACAACAATAGAGCTGTCAACATAAGACGAGACAGGGCGGGTAAAGACAAAACGACTCAAAGAAAGAAATGCCTACAGCAGCCCAGAGCTGCAGGAAGTATCTTAAAAGTAGGAACAGAGGTGCTAAAGGGGTTTGAGGGCATGTTGTGAGGTGGGTGGGGCGGGGACTTTGTTAAGGGGGTCTGAGAGAATGTTGAGTTGCATGGGCAGGAGATGCAGCTAAAGGTCTGTGGGAGCACTGTGAGGAGGACAGGCAGGGGACACAGCTAACCGGATATGAGGGAGCACTGAAAGGAGGACAGGCAGGGGACACAGCTAACCAGATATGAGGGAGCACTGTAAGGAGGACAGGCAGGGGACACAGCTAACCAGATATGAGGGAGCACTGTGGGGAGGACAGGCAGGGGACACAGTTAACTGGTTTTAAGGGAGCTCTGTGAGGAGGACAGGCAGGGGATACAGCTAACCAGATATGAAGGAGCTCTGTGAGGAGGACACGCAGGGGACACCGTTAACCAGATGAGAGGGACCTCTGTGAGGTGGATAGGCAGGGGACACAGCAAAAGGATCAGAAAGAACATTGTGAATTGGATGTGCAGGGGACACAAGGGAGTCTGGGGGAACACTGTGAGGTGAATGGGTAACAGGCAAAGCTCAGGGGGTTTGAGGGGATGCTGTAAGGTGAACAGGCAGGGAATACAAGGGGGTCTGTGTGAGCATTGAGAGGTAGGTGGGCACAGCTAAGAGGTCTGAGAAAGTGTTGTAGTGGGTGCAGTTAAAGGTGTCTCAGGGAGGGAGCGTTGACAGGATGTCAGGTGGCAGATGGCAGTTAAGAGGGTGTGAGGGAGTGTTTTGAGATGGGCAAGCAAGCTAGATAACATGACAGAGCCATGTAAATGGTGCTAAAATTTGAAAGTTTCTTTTGAAATGTTGCCTAGGGATGGGCAAACCGATCGCGGTTCAGGTTTGGCCGTTCAGTTCAGCTGCGCTGGTTTGTCCGTTCGGTTCGGCTGCGTTCGGTTCGTCCGTTCGGTTCGTCCGTTCGGTTAGTTCTCCAAGTTCAGGTTCGGCTGTTCGGTTAGGCCATTCGGCTGTTTGGCTGTTCAGTTCGGCCATTTGGGAAATGTTGTTATGGGTGTTTTTTTGTTTTTTATATGGTTTTTTATTGGGTTTTATATGGTTTTCTTTTGTTTTTTATTTGTTTTTTTGGTTTTTATATGGGGTTTTTTAATTATTATTTTTTATCTAATATTATATGTATCTATCTACACTAAATCTAACTGCTATTAACTATTCTAAATGCTATGAACTAAATGGATTATCTAATAAGTACACAGGCCTA
>QEPC01015714.1:739428-767033 GCA_003113815.1 Sphenodon punctatus | reverse complement strand
CTGCTGTTCAGGAACAGTGACTAGCTCAGAAGGTGTTGGGAAGGTGGGAGGCAGATAATTAGTTTAGTTTCTTGCAAGCCTCTCCACCCCTGGTGCCTGGAAGTCTGCTCCTCAGTGACTGACTACACCTCCCTGTCATGTTTGACCTTCCAGTGAACCTTTTTTTGTCACCCGAACTCACTCTGAACTGACCGAACTGTTCGGGCATTTCACCGTTTGGTGTTCGGTTTGTTCGGTATGTTCGTGTTCAGGTTCATGTTTGAGTTCAGTCGTCCAAACAGGCCGAGTTCGGGCTGAACTCCAAACTACCGAACCGCGTTCGCCCATCCCTAATGTTGCCTGTCTTTGGGTTATATTTTTAGTTGAATTTTCTTTACTGTAAAGAATTTTATTTTTATTTATTTATTTATTTATTTATATTTTTAAAAAATTCCCACCGCTCCTGCCCACAGGGCAGCCTGGGGCAGGAAACAACAAAGAATGGAGTTCCTACTCCTCCACAATTACCAGAGAGATGGATATGTTGCATGGGGAAGCTTCATAAACAGAAGGGGTGCAGCCACGTGAGACACTCATGGAGCCTTGCCCCTCCCTGAGCAAATGAGCCACAGGATGCCGTGGCTCATATGTCCAGGGCGAACACCTGCATGCTCATGACGCAGCCTCAGAGAAATCCCAAGGACATGTTGTAGAGCAGCCTTAACCTCTGTGAGGTAAGGCTGCCAAGGGTGGAGTAAGCCCATGTGGCTGGGTGCGCTTGCCCAGACACGCTTGGGGCAACCCTGCAAGTGATGGGTGCTGTGCTAGTGCCTGTCACTTGCAGCCACATCACAGCCGGGACAGAATTCTGTTCCACCTGGGCTGATGGGGGGAGGGGGAGGCCAGAGGAGCTGGGTGCATGCCCCTCTCACCACTCTGACAAACAGCTGATCAGGGGAGGGGGGCCCAGAGAGCATCAACACCCGCTCCTCTAGACCCACTCCCCCAATCAGCTGTTTGTTGAGGTGGGCCGAGGTGGCTCCTGTGGGCTCCTGCCTCCCCCCTATCAACTGTCAGTCAGGTGGATGGTGGGGAGGGGAGTCGGTGCTCTTCCCAGGCTCCGCTCACCTCTGATCCACCGAAATGACAGGTGATGGGGGTGTGGGAGCCTGGGAATAGGGTGCATGCTCTTTCCAGGCTCCCTTCCCCCATCAGCTGTCAGGCAGGAGGGCGGGAGGAGCATGTGCTCTCCTCCACCCCCCCAACAGCTGCATATGGGCAGCGGGCTCAATCCTGCACTGCAGGAATTGGAGCTTCCAGCCCCTGACCGTGGCAGCAGCTCTATGATGGGCCTGGTCACCTGCCTTCCACCTGCTCATGTGCCTGGATCACTGTGTTGACCCTGCAATGTGGCAGGGCCGATTGCCCACCACTGGGTGGCACAGGGATCAGGCCCAGGCAGTTTGTCTGGCTGCAACCAAGAACAGCCAAGGTCACTCTCTCATTTATGTTAAAGTTCTCAGTGAGTTAGTCCTTATGTTATAGAGCTGTTCCAGAATTTCCCTTGTGCCATGAGAGAAGTTGTTAGCCCAGAATTCCTTTGGTCCCATGTTGCGAGGTTGCTATTAGAATTCCCCTTCCAACATGCTGAGAGGTACAATCCCAGAACCCCTTTGTGCCAGACAGGGAAGTGATCTTAGAATACCCCTTACTCCATGAGCTATATTGAGAGGAGGAGCTGTCTCAGAGTGACTCTTACACCATGCTGGGAGTTTCTGTCCCAGAAATCCTCCTTGTCTAATACTGGGATTGCCCTGGCACAGGCATGGTGCTACCCCTAGGTAGGATGGGACAATGCCCCTCCTGGGCCTCCACACACCCAGTACGGTACCTTACTTACCTTAAAATCCTGTCCTCGGTGCTGTCTGCACATTCAGAGGCCGGTGCGGCTGTTTCAAGCTGCTCTGACGCTCTGAACTTCCTGTTTAGAGCATGCTGGAGCAGGCTGAAGAACTGCGCATGTGCAAGCAAGCTCCTAGGCTCTGTGCATGCACAAACTGTGAGGGGGGGGGTCACTTGCAGGTCAGGACTTGTGAGGGAGCCTGCCTGGGAGGGGACCTGGAGAGCCAGAGGCTCTCATTGAAGGAAGAATCAGGACTCAGGAGAGTGGAGACCTGTAAGGGTCAAAACTTGGCAGAATGTGCTTTGGGTGGTTAGGGAGTGCCATCCACCACGTATTCATAGGAAAGAGCAATGTGTTGCCAGGATCGCTTGGTGCAGTATTTCATGGAGCTCTATGGAGAGGCAACCGGCAGCAACAATAATGTTATATGGGCTGTAGCACTTGGTGCCCCATGGGCAGGAGGGGGATGGGGGAACAATGGATGTGTGTGCGTGTGTGTGTGTGTGAGTGTTGTGATGTGTGTGTGTGTGCTATTGGCCGGTGGAACAGCAACTGCAGGGTGGGGGAAGTGGAGAGTGCTTGTGGTTTTTTGTGTAACTATTTTATTCAGCATCTCACTCAGCGTGGACTTTTTCTCTCACGTGGTGGGGGGCTGCCTGCTGCTCCAGAGACCAGAACATATATCAAGGTGACTCCACACACAGGCACCATTTTATCTCTCTTTCAGTTCTTGACAGAGAGAGAGAGAGTTTGCAGTTGGCCAGCCAGTTTGTGGTCAGACTGAATCTTTTTCATTCAAATTACGGATCACTGTTAGATTATATTTATTTATATATATAATATTTTATTAATAATAATAATCTCAAGGAAACAAGTTAGGTAGTGCCAATTAAGACCAAGGGTCCATCATGAAGCCCAGCATCCTGTCCTCCAGTGGGGAGGAGATGCTGCCGAGCTCAGCCTGCCCTGTCTGGGCTCAGGCCTGCTGGGTGAGTACATTGGGGACCCGGCTGAGGCTTGGCCTTGTCTTTTTTGGGGGACCCTGGGGGCTGGGGGACATGTCTTGGGAGGAGGGGGGACGTTATAATAAATAGTGATTATTATGGGATGATATCACATATGGTTATTACATAAAGATTGGTTCTGCCCTTTTAGTATACTTTTAGTATTTTTAGGATATTTTAAAGTAATTTTTAAGTTGTGAGTAAAAGTATGTTTTAATTATGAATTGTAATTGTTGATTGTGTGTATTGTAAGCCACCCTGAGCAGCTCTGTGAGCGGGAGGGTGCGGGATAAACTTGATATAAATAAATAAATATGATTGTGCTCAGTTGCCAGCTGCCTCAAGAAAGACATTAATTCTTAATTTTTAATTGAGTAAAGTTGAACTTTCTGCTGTAATCTAACTTGAAGGAATAGATTTAAAAACCACAACTACTTCTGCTACTAGTAGTAGCAGAAGTAGCTTTTCATCCATTTCCATTAGGTAATGCAATAGTAGTTTCCAAGTGCTAAAAATATCCTATGTTTACACTACTAGTAGTATCTCTGCACTGCAATAACCTTTAATAAAGTAAAGGCTATTGTTGCAGAGATAGATACTACTACTAGTGTGAACAACTTGGTTGTTTTTTTCTCACTTGGAAACCACTATTGCATTTTCCTAATTAAGACTGATGTGTCTTGTGTCTAAGGGCTGGTTGAAGTCAAATATTGAGCTGCTGACCTAGAATATCAAGTAGATGTTCTGAGGTGAGCAGCTGAATATTTGGCCTCTAAGCTGGTATGATCTGTGCTAGTTGCAACACATGCTGCAAGGGATGTAATGCTGGTTTCCCTCCTCTGTTCTCCCAAGCCCAAACCATGTGCAAAAAAGACAGTGGCCATTTTGTGGAGCTGGAGCCCCCACAAAATGGTTTGTTGAAGTCAGTGGTGCTCCCTTTCTTTGCTGTTTTCCAGCCTAAACTGTCTGCTTTCTCTGTGTTCGGTGGAGGGATCTAGGGGCTTTGATGGAAAAGATTTCCAATCTTTGCTGCAATATTCTCTGCATTTGAAAATGGCCCTGGCCTGCCCTTTTGAAGTCTGGGCATAGGATGTTGCAGGCTTGTCTGTGAGAAGGCCATGACACAGGTTGGTTCACTAATTAGTAGTCCTTGCAGGAAGGTTTGTTGTAGCAGCTCAGACACATTTTACACTGCAACAGAACTGTTTGTAGAATGTTTTCTGTTTTGGGACAAGTGGAACTCCATGCTGCTGTTTTCATGATGTGCAGTGCTAAGGACTTCACATAATACTGTTGGGTCAATGGCCTAAGGATTTCTGGTTTGTTTTGCTTGCTCTGTGCTTGCATGATGCACTGCTGCTTTCCTTCTCCTCTCAAGCATGAGTAGAGAGGCTATTTTGTGAATCTGTGTGTCCACTGGTAATGACTACTCTTGTTTAAAATGGTTCCTTTGCTGTTTCACTGCTGTCCCCTGCTGGAAAGTAGTTCCTTGCCTCTCTGCTTGTGACTGCTTTTGAGAATCTTGCTTGCCGGTTTTGAGGAGAAACAGAAATGCATAGTTTGAATTTGGTTTATTCAGCCCTGTGTGTTTGCTTGCTATACAGGCCTGCAACTGGCCAGACTTTTTTTAAAAGGGCCTGTTTGCTTGGACAGATGTTTGGCTGTCAGGGATAGGGTGTAGCTACTAGGGATGCTTGTCTTGATGGGATGAGTTTCGGGCGGTGTTGCCCTCAGATGCGGGGGATGCTCTTGGTACTTTTCGAACCACCTATTGTGAACTAGACCCATGCCTGTCCTGGCTGGTTAAGGCTAGCTGGGAGACATTAGGGCCACTGCTGGAGGGGATAGTCAACACCTCCCTTGGGGAGGGCAGGGTGCCGGACTGTCTCAAGGAGGCGGTGATGCGGCCNTGGGGGAACAATGGATGTGTGTGCGTGTGTGTGTGTGTGAGTGTTGTGATGTGTGTGTGTGTGCTATTGGCCGGTGGAACAGCAACTGCAGGGTGGGGGAAGTGGAGAGTGCTTGTGGTTTTTTGTGTAACTATTTTATTCAGCATCTCACTCAGCGTGGACTTTTTCTCTCACGTGGTGGGGGGCTGCCTGCTGCTCCAGAGACCAGAACATATATCAAGGTGACTCCACACACAGGCACCATTTTATCTCTCTTTCAGTTCTTGACAGAGAGAGAGAGAGTTTGCAGTTGGCCAGCCAGTTTGTGGTCAGACTGAATCTTTTTCATTCAAATTACGGATCACTGTTAGATTATATTTATTTATATATATAATATTTTATTAATAATAATAATCTCAAGGAAACAAGTTAGGTAGTGCCAATTAAGACCAAGGGTCCATCATGAAGCCCAGCATCCTGTCCTCCAGTGGGGAGGAGATGCTGCCGAGCTCAGCCTGCCCTGTCTGGGCTCAGGCCTGCTGGGTGAGTACATTGGGGACCCGGCTGAGGCTTGGCCTTGTCTTTTTTGGGGGACCCTGGGGGCTGGGGGACATGTCTTGGGAGGAGGGGGGACGTTATAATAAATAGTGATTATTATGGGATGATATCACATATGGTTATTACATAAAGATTGGTTCTGCCCTTTTAGTATACTTTTAGTATTTTTAGGATATTTTAAAGTAATTTTTAAGTTGTGAGTAAAAGTATGTTTTAATTATGAATTGTAATTGTTGATTGTGTGTATTGTAAGCCACCCTGAGCAGCTCTGTGAGCGGGAGGGTGCGGGATAAACTTGATATAAATAAATAAATATGATTGTGCTCAGTTGCCAGCTGCCTCAAGAAAGACATTAATTCTTAATTTTTAATTGAGTAAAGTTGAACTTTCTGCTGTAATCTAACTTGAAGGAATAGATTTAAAAACCACAACTACTTCTGCTACTAGTAGTAGCAGAAGTAGCTTTTCATCCATTTCCATTAGGTAATGCAATAGTAGTTTCCAAGTGCTAAAAATATCCTATGTTTACACTACTAGTAGTATCTCTGCACTGCAATAACCTTTAATAAAGTAAAGGCTATTGTTGCAGAGATAGATACTACTACTAGTGTGAACAACTTGGTTGTTTTTTTCTCACTTGGAAACCACTATTGCATTTTCCTAATTAAGACTGATGTGTCTTGTGTCTAAGGGCTGGTTGAAGTCAAATATTGAGCTGCTGACCTAGAATATCAAGTAGATGTTCTGAGGTGAGCAGCTGAATATTTGGCCTCTAAGCTGGTATGATCTGTGCTAGTTGCAACACATGCTGCAAGGGATGTAATGCTGGTTTCCCTCCTCTGTTCTCCCAAGCCCAAACCATGTGCAAAAAAGACAGTGGCCATTTTGTGGAGCTGGAGCCCCCACAAAATGGTTTGTTGAAGTCAGTGGTGCTCCCTTTCTTTGCTGTTTTCCAGCCTAAACTGTCTGCTTTCTCTGTGTTCGGTGGAGGGATCTAGGGGCTTTGATGGAAAAGATTTCCAATCTTTGCTGCAATATTCTCTGCATTTGAAAATGGCCCTGGCCTGCCCTTTTGAAGTCTGGGCATAGGATGTTGCAGGCTTGTCTGTGAGAAGGCCATGACACAGGTTGGTTCACTAATTAGTAGTCCTTGCAGGAAGGTTTGTTGTAGCAGCTCAGACACATTTTACACTGCAACAGAACTGTTTGTAGAATGTTTTCTGTTTTGGGACAAGTGGAACTCCATGCTGCTGTTTTCATGATGTGCAGTGCTAAGGACTTCACATAATACTGTTGGGTCAATGGCCTAAGGATTTCTGGTTTGTTTTGCTTGCTCTGTGCTTGCATGATGCACTGCTGCTTTCCTTCTCCTTCCAAGCATGAGTAGAGAGGCTATTTTGTGAATCTGTGTGTCCACTGGTAATGACTACTCTTGTTTAAAATGGTTCCTTTGCTGTTTCACTGCTGTCCCCTGCTGGAAAGTAGTTCCTTGCCTCTCTGCTTGTGACTGCTTTTGAGAATCTTGCTTGCCGGTTTTGAGGAGAAACAGAAATGCATAGTTTGAATTTGGTTTATTCAGCCCTGTGTGTTTGCTTGCTATACAGGCCTGCAACTGGCCAGACTTTTTTTAAAAGGGCCTGTTTGCTTGGACAGATGTTTGGCTGTCAGGGATAGGGTGTAGCTACTAGGGATGCTTGTCTTGATGGGATGAGTTTCGGGCGGTGTTGCCCTCAGATGCGGGGGATGCTCTTGGTACTTTTCGAACCACCTATTGTGAACTAGACCCATGCCTGTCCTGGCTGGTTAAGGCTAGCTGGGAGACATTAGGGCCACTGCTGGAGGGGATAGTCAACACCTCCCTTGGGGAGGGCAGGGTGCCGGACTGTCTCAAGGAGGCGGTGATGCGGCCCCTGCTCAAGAACACCATCTTTGGACATTGACGCCCTTGCCAGTTATCAGCCAGTCTCTAACCTTCCCTTTTTAGGGAAGGTTATTAAATGGGTGGTGGCTCAGCAGCTTCAGGGCCATCACTCCTGTGAGTTGGACTGGGGTCGTTCAACCCTATTGATCCTGTTAGATCTCTCGGTTGCATTTGATACTATTGATCATGAGCTGTTGGTGACTCTGCTGCGGGACTGGGCGGGGATTGGCAGAACTGTTCTTGAATGGTTCCGCTCTTTCCTGGCTGAGAGAACCCGGGTGTGGTGCTGGGGGAGTTTTCATCTTCCCCCCGGGGCCTCACGTGCGGAGTACCACAGGGTTCCATCTTATCCCCTCTCTTGTTCGATGTGTACATGCAGCCTTTGGGGGAGGTTGTTACGGAGTATGGAGCGAGATGTCAACAGTATGCTGATGACACCCAGCTATCTCTCTCATTTTCCTCTGACTCAGGCCCGGCAGTCTCGGTGCTTACCCGGTCTTTGTCCGCTGTGGGGGATTGGATGAGGGCGAGCCGCCTGAGACTAAATCCTGACAAGAAGGAGGTGATGGTTGTGGGGAAGGCCAAGGGAGTGGTGGCCCCCATCATTGATGGGGTCTGTCCTCCCCTGGTTTCTCAGGTCTGGAGTCTGGGGGGTGCTCCTGGACCCACAGCTCTGCCTGGATGCCCAGGTGGCGCTGTGGCAAAGGGAGAATTTAGCCAATTACATCTGGTGCGTCAGCATAGGCCGTATGTCTCTGTCTCGGACCTGGCCACAGTCATCCATGTTTTTATTACCTCGAGACTGGATTACTGCAACACACTCTATGCGGGGCTACCCTTGGTGCTGGTTTGGAAGCTGCAGCTGGTGCAGAATGCGGCGGCCCATCTCTTGACTGGGACGGGCCAACATGAACATATTACACCGGTGCTTCACTCTCTGCACTGGCTGCCGATAGGTTTCCGGGCCAAATTCAAGGTGTTGACATGTCCTGGATCGACCCCTGTGGTCGGCTGGGGGCGGGCGCCCTTCTCGGGCTTCCCCAGGTTTCCTGGGTATCAATGAGGAGGGTGTTCTCTGTGGCTGTGCCACGGCTGTGGAACTCTCTCCCGTTGGAGTTCCGCTTGGCTGCTGACCTCCTCTCTTTTTGCAGACAATGTAAGACCTGGCTGTTCTACCATGCCTTTCCCGAGGGAGATGGGGTGGGTAGGTTGGGTTAGGACAGGGGAGGATGGGGTTTTATATTGTTTTTAATTGTAATTATTGTTGGGTTTTTTAATGCTTAAAATGTTTGTTTTTTTAAATGTTGTGAGCCACCCCGAGATGCCTGAGGCAGGAGGGGACGGCATATAAATGCTATTATAAATAAAATAAAATATAAGATGGGTCTGGTTTGCTTGCACTGCAGCCCTGCAACTGGCCAGACTTTTTAAAAAGGGCCTGTTTGCTTGGACAGGCGTTTGACTGTCTGGGGACTGGGAGCCTACACTAGAAAACTACAGGCAGTCAAGGACAGCATGAAAATGAAGAGGGTTCTGGATAATGGTAAGTGATGGCATGGGGATTGGGAGGGTCTTGGACCTCTTCTTTGGGGAGGAAGTCCACAAAGAAGCAAAATTAAAAATGTCATTCAAAATGCAAACATCTACAGTAATTTGCTTATTTTATCTATCCAGTTTGCCTGAGAACTGGCATGATTCCACACCTTGCCTTGCTTTCCTTGTGAACAGAGGAGAAAGTAGGTAGGAGCACGGCAGAAAAGAAGGCTGCAGACAACAAGAAGACCCTTTCCTCCTGGCCCCCACTGAACCCATCTCTTCCCCTTCCTCTTCTCGTGCTCCAAAACCAAACCCTTTCCCTCCTACTTCTCTGTCCTGTCCTTCTCTTCCCTTTCATTTCTTCTGATTTGGCTTGTCACAGGACAGGGAGCTAACTCAGTCCTCCCAGTTCTCCAAGCCAGAAGGAAGGCTTGTCCCAAAGCCTACACCTTCAGAAGACTACAGATGGCCAAGGATGCCATGAAAATCGAGGATTTGAGGGTCCAGGATAAAGGTAGGCGATGGCAACGTGATCTATTTTTTTAACCTACTATGGTTAATTTGGACCCGGTGGGAAAGAGAGTGGATGGGACCCCAGTAAGAGGGCTCTCTATCCCCCGGTAGCAGTGCTTCACACAGCAGCGTTCCCAGCATTAACTAATGTAATGTCCATCCAATGTTAACCTGGGAACTCCTTGCTGCTGGGTTATGCCACGCCACTGGCCTACCGTTGCCCTGGCTCTGCCTACCATTGCCCTGGCTCTGCCCCTAGGCCAGGCTCTTCCCCTAGGCCCACTGCCCAACTAGCCTCCAAAACCACCAGCCACCACTGCCCTGGCAAGAGGGGTCTGTATGTATTCCAGCCCCGCCTTGGGGCATATTGGCCTATCTGTTTGATTAACTCCTACTTTCTGGTTTTTGACACTGCAACTCATAATTTATCAGCAGGACCTACTTGTGGAGAAAGGGCTGTTTCACTCACAGGCAGCTCCAGTGACTTTCCTGGATGCTCAGCCTTGATGATTAATGGGGCACCATGTTGGGGGCAGATGGAGCGTGTCTAGGATTTTGCAGAGCAGCCTGTTCAAGAGCACAGAGCCCTCTGATACCATCACGAACTGCTGACGGATGGAGCGTGTCCAGCTTGTGAAGGATGACACCTCCAGCAGCCTAGCCTCCCCCATCCCCCCTGCTGTTCCACTGGGGTGGTGTGCTAGATGGAGCGTGTCCAGTGTATGAAGGGCATCACTGCCTGGGCTATGCAGCAGTTTCTTGGAAGGGCCATCTCTTTCTCTGCATCTGTTCAGTTCTTTGACCTGGATTCTCAGCTGGCGAAAATCCCCCGCTCTGTCCTCCATGCACTGACATCAGTGGAACTGTGCTGGTTTACACCAGCTGAAGAGCTCACCTCCAGCGTTACTCTATTTCTATAAAAACATCATTCATCCAGATTCCTTCCGCTGTAACTGTTGCCCACAGACTGGCAGCTGCATTTGTCCACCTGGTCAGATTGCGATGTCTCCCTGCAGTGTCGCCAGCCTGTATCTTGTTAGCATAGCTCTCCCTGGCACTATTAAGAGAGTTGCCCCCTTGATTATTTTGTTCCTCTTGGAAGGAATTGATGCCCCTCGTTGGAACCAGGTTTCAGACAGGTCAGACAGTAATAATAACAGGGTCCTGGGTTCAGTCAGTTTTCTTCAATGCTTTCATTAATTATTTGAAGAAAGGAGACAAGAATATACTCATCAGACTTGCCAATGACACAAAACTGGGAGGGATTATAAACGTTTTGGAGGATGATTAGAATACAAAGTTATCTAGATACTGTAAATTAGAGGCATGTGGGTTGGAAGAAACAAAATAAGATTAAACAAAGACATCTGCAAAGCATTGTGTGTAGGAATAAAAAAAAAGATTCACAAATATAAAATGGAGGACAACTCATTAGGCATTAACACTGCAGAGAAGGATGTGGGAGGTACAGTGGATTTAAAATCGAACATGATTCAACAACATGACACTGTTGCAAAAAAGGCAAATGTAATTTTGGGTTGCATTAACAGAAGCATAGTGTCCCAGACATGGGAGGTGGTGGTGCCATTTTACTTGGCACTGCTGAGAACACTCCTGGAATATTTTGTTCCGTTTCGGGCACTGCACTTCAAGAAGGTGTTGACAAATTGAATAGGATTCAAAGTAGATCAACAGAGATGATAAAGGGGTGGGAATGCAAGGCATGTGAGGAAAGGCTGAAGGAACTGGGAATGTTAAGTCTAGAGAAAGTGTAGAGAAAATAAGGTTGCCGCGTTGGTCCCAAATTTGGGCAACAAAGGCAAAGTAGCACAGTTTATTGGACTATCTATACTTGGTGGAGGTATGCAAGCTTTCAGACCTCACAGGGTCCTTCATCAGGCAAGTCCTGACTTGCCTGACGAAGGAACCTTTGTGGTCCACATGTTCCAGCAATGTAGAATTTGGTTAAATATTAGCAAAAACATCCTCACTGTAAGAAGTCCCCTCCGCGTTCACTGCGGCGGGGGTTTGGTGGCGCCCCCTTCCCTTCTGAAACAAAGAGGGCACAGAGGTGAGGGAATGGCCACTTGAGGGTGGGGGGAAGCCTTGGTTGCTTGGCAACCCCAACCGAAGGCGCCCGGGACTCTCGTGAGAGTCGGGACTCCCGGGCGCCATTTTAGTCTCCCCACTTTTGTGCCTCATTTGGCCAGGCACGGAGCAGGGAAAAGGACATGCGGCAAGGCGGTGGAGCAAAGCAGGCTGCTTGCTGACCGGGACCGCGGCCGGGACATCGTGCAGCTGGTTCAGGAGCGGGGCGAGTTCAACCCCCCCGAACTCGGACGGGGTTTATTGCGGCAGTGAGGAACAGCCCCAATAGGGGCCCGGACCACACACACCCTCTCCTTGGTCGCACTGGCCATTCGGTTGGGACCCCCCTAAGCTTGAAGCTGGGGGGATTTGCCCCGGGGGGGGGGTTGTGCAGGGATTCCTCTGGGGAAACAGTTGAACTCTCCCACCCCCCAAAAAAGGGAATGTGGAGCCCCCCCTCGGGACCGAGGGGGGGGAAATATTAAAGTTTAATTGCCTTGGTGGGGATTGGAAAAATATTAAAGATTAATTGCCCTGGTGGAGCTTGGGGAGCGGTCTCAGGGGTGTGTGTGGAGCCCCCCTTGGGATCAAGGCAGGGGGAAATATTAAAACATTGTTTGTCCTGTGTGCTTGAGGAGCAGCCCCCAGGAGGGCACTTGGTGCCCCCCCATGCTCTCACGTGGGAGGGGATTCTCCCGGGTAGGGCTTGAGGAGCGCCCCAAAAATGGCACATAGAGCCCTCCCCCCCTTGGGACCTGGGTGGGGGAATTAGAAGGGCTGTCTCGAGTAAGTGCCCTAGCGGGTGGAGAGGCCTCACTTAAGGCCTGACCTCAGGGGACCTAAAGGGAGGTGTAATATTATCTGGGGGATAGTAAGCCTCCTCCAGCCCAGCCCAGCCCAGCCCATAAAAGCAGAGGTGGCACCAGCTGGTAGTCCCACCAGGTGCCGGATTAAGCCCCAGGAAGGGGACGTAGAGGAAAAGGGGCATTCGTTCGGGCGAGCAAATTGAAGTATGGCCTCCTGCAAGCGCAAGGGCCAAGGTAAAGCCCCAGCAAAAGGGGCTTCAAAGGTCCCCTCTAAAGGGGCAAAGGCCAGAGGGAAACAACAGGAGGAGGCCACGCAGGAGGCCATCCTCCAAGCCATTCAGGCCCAGTTGTCGGGATATCAGGCCCGCACAGAGGAGTTGGAGGGAGCATGTGGGGAAGTGACCGAGCACAGGACAGGTGAGGAAAGTGAGCCCGGGCACGTGACTTTGAGGGGTGAGGTAGCAGGAAACACCACCCCAGGCTACAAGGAGGGCCCGCATCGCCAGGGATGAGGCCGGCATCGGGCCCTGACTTTTTGTTACAGGGATGAAGTACCAGGACCCAGCAGAAGAAGGGAGGAGAATACGCCGAACTACCAGGCACAAATCGAGGTGCTCAAGGGAGGGATGTAGGCACTGACCAAGAGCCTGGAAGCAGTCCAGCGCAGGCAGCAGGAGCCGGTGTGCTCCAGTGGTTGCCCAAGATCCTGGTACGAACCAGAGGTCACTGAAGGTGAGCAGGTCGATGACGGTTGGTGGGACGGGGATGGCGAGAAATGGGGGGCAGGGCTCTGTAGAAGTCAAGAGGATGAAGGCCCACCTCTAGCGTGTACCCACGTGGAATGGGGAAGGAGTCAGTGCTCTTCCTGCTGGGAATGGGGGGGCCAAACGGGGGGGGTTGCACAAAGCCAGGCCGCTGGATGCGGGCACTGAACAGCTCACAGGTACAAGGCGGCGGCCCAGGTGTGGGGGGCGGATCAGTTCTGCACGGGTCGGACTGCGCGGTGCTGCAGCCATAGGGACATGCCCCGCCCTCTGTCGGGGGGTACGCAGATGTGTCGGCCCCGCTAGGGGAACACCTGCTTCAGGCCACTAAAGAAAAGATCTGGAGCAGTGAATATATTTATATATTTGCCCTCCTTTTTAGTGACACCATACTGATCCCAATGATAGAGGAGCGGGAAAAAAAGGAGAAGTTTAAAAGGCCCAAAGCTTAGCGTACCTGGTCCAACTGGACAGCTGCCTACACCATCTATATGGGGGTGACACTGGTTAGGTTCCTGGAACACGTGCTGGAGATGATCAAATACTCGGACATTGTGCGCTGAGTCTTTGATACAGGAGGACTGGGTGCTTGGCTGCGCTGTGAAAAATCCTTCCAGCGTAGGGTGGCTAACAACCCCCGCCTGCGCTGGGATCTCCATGCCCACGACATTTGGTTGGAGTGTATCAGTTGCTCCAGGTATGCCCCACGATCCAATAGCAGCCATGTGCTCTCGCGTGCAGGTGGCATGCAGCAATTCGAAGGGGGACAGAGAGTTAGACCACGGCAGTCAGCAAGGGGTCCCACGTGCTGGGATTTTAATGATGGGGGCAGGTGTTTTTGAGCCCAATGCAAATTTAAGCATGCGTGCACACAGTGTGCGGGCGACCACGCCGCCTCCATGTGTAACAGGTTCAGGCAGTTTGGAGTTAGGAGCAGGGGGTGGGCGGGCAACAATCAGGCCCCCGTCAGCCAAGGGAGTGCCGAACCACCAGTGGGGAAGGGCACCAACCCCAGTACGGCATGAAGCCCTACGGCTGGCGACCTGCGACTACTCCAACCACGTGACTGCTGAATATGTTGTTGAGGGATTTAGGATGGGTTTTAGGATCCCGACGGAAGGCCCTCATTACCATTTGGGCGCAAAAAATTTGAAGTCAGTGACAGGAAACGAGCAATTAGTCCAGCAGAAAATTGATAAGGAAGTCATGGAAGGTAGAATTCAGGGCCCTTTCGACGAGTTGCCTATCCCCACTCTGCGGATATCCCCCCATGGCATAGTGCCAAAAAAGACTCCGAGGGAATACTGCATGATTCACTACTTGTCCCACCCGAAAGGGGAGTCGGTGAACGATGCAATTCCACCCAAACTCTGCTCAGTAAGGTACGCATAATTCGACTCCGCGGTTGAAATGGTGCGTTCCTGCAGAAAAGGGGCCCTTCTTGCAAAGTGCGATATCAAGTCAGCATTCCAACTCCTGCCAGTGCATCCCAAGGACTTTGAACTCCTTGGCATGCAGTTCCAGGGTAAGTTTTACTTTGACAAGGCAATGCCATGGGATGTTCCATCTCATGTGCTGCCTTCAAAAAGTTCAGCACCATTTTGGAATGGATCACGCGCCAACGCACAGGACGGAGTTTGATCACGCATTACTTAGATGATTTCCTCTTCGCGGGAAGGACGTGGACCTCAGAATGCGCGCACGGAATGTGCGCATTCCAGGAAGTAGCCGCAGAGCTGGGTGTGCCAGAAAAAACCAAGGGCCCAACAACTAGGTTGACTTACCTGGGCATAGAGTTGGACACCATATGCTCTCTATCCAGATTACCAGAGGACAAGCTCTGAGCCCTCAGAGAATTGCTAGCGGCGGTAATGGCAGCCCCTAAGATAACGGTCAAGCAGTTGCAGTCCCTCACGGGCAGCCTTAATTTTGCCTGCCAAGTCATCGCACCAGGGAGGGCTTTCATGTCTCGATTATATGCCCACATCGGGAGAGACCATCCCTTGCATCACCATGTCCGTGTGACAAGGGTGATGCGGGAGGATTTGGCAACCTGGGAGGCCTTCCTCCAGGGCTAAAACGGGGTGTGTTTTTGGCGGCAGCGACTGCTTTTGGAGGCAGAGCTCCAAATACAATCTGATGCTGCAGGTGGCCATGGGTTTGGGGTATACTTCAGAGGAAGATGGTGTGCAGCCCCATGGCCTGAGGCTTGGGAAACACAGGGGCTAACCCACGACTTAACATTCCTGGAGTTCTTTCCTATAGTGGTGGCATTAGAGCTGTGGGAGGCAGAGTTTTCCAACAGAAAGGTCCTATTCTGGTGCAATAACATGGCGGTCGTTCACGTCATCAACAAGCTGTCGTCGAGATCGGAGAGGGTTTAGCAGCTGGTCCAGCATTTTGTACTCAAATGCCTGCGGGCAAATATTTTGTTCATGGCTAAGCACGTGCCTGGGATCAATAGAGGCATAGCCGATGCCCTTTCTCAATTTCAGACAGGCCATTTTCACCAGTTGGCACCAAACGCCATGAAGGACCCCGAGCCATTTCCGAGGGACATGTGGAGCTTTGGATTATAAACGTATATCAGGCAGTGCAGGGATCCCTCGTGCCTAGAACCAGGCAAGCGTATGAAACAACATTCACAGAATTCCAGGAATACAGGTCAGGGAAAGGTTGGGAACTAGGATTCCCCATCCCTGAGGGGCATATGCTGCAGTTCACGCTCCAGCTCAGACAAGGAGGTTTGGCACTGGGCACGTTCGGGAGGAAAATATTGGCCATTTCTTTTATGAGCCGCTTGGCAGGCCACCCCTCTCCCGATAATGGCTTTTTTATGAGCCATCTGAGGGAGAGATGGACCCAGAGTACCCCCCAGGCAGCGGATGTAAGGGCCCCTATCACCCCTCAGCTCCTTAATGCTATCAGCCAGGCATTACATACCATGTGTCACTCGAACAGCAAGATAGTTCTTTTTACTGCCGTATTTTGCGTGGCACTATTTGGGGCCTTCAGGATCAGCGAGATAGTCCCCCAATCCCGGGAGGACAGGTCGGGTGTGGTCCTGCAGATCAACGATGTGGGTTGGCGGGGAGGCACCCTCCTGTTAAACTTAAGAAGGTCAAAGACGGACCAAAGAGGAAGGGGTCAGTTAATGAGGCTGTGCCCTTCGGACGATGTCCATACTTGCCCTGTTGAGGCAATGAAGCGGTATTTAGTGTCACGCCCAAAGATGGAGGGCCCATTGTTTCTCCACAGGGATGGGACCCCACTGACACGATATCAGTTCAGGGCAGTTCTCAACATGTGCATTAAGGAAGCTGGCCTGGACCCGGGCTGTTACACTGCGCACTCCTTTCGCATAGGGACGGTGTCAGTTGCCGCAAGTATGGGACTTCCTGGGGAGCAAATACAACAGATAGGGAGGTGGTGATCCGCTGCGTATCGCTTCTACATCGGAAACACCGAACCAAGAACGAGAGGATATCGGGGGAATCTGCAGAAGCAGCATAACTCTGATTTCTTTTCCAGACGCGTCAGCCTCGCAGGGACGAAAGGTGGTGTGGATCGTTGGCCACAGCATCGCGCATTGGGCATGAAATATGGCTTCACACAGTGGGAGGGGCACCCATCTGGGGTTAGGTGATAGGGCAGATATAATTTGGCTAGGTAGATGCGGAATGCTGTGGGAGAAACTGCTGCCAACGCTGACTGCAGCGTTAGAAACATTTCTGGCACCGGCGGTGATGGTAATCCATTTAGAGGAAAATGACCTACCCAGGTCTTCGGAGCTATGGCTAACAAAGAGGGCAAAGGCTGATTTGCGACAGGTCCAGGAGCAATTCTGGGGGTGCACACTGGTTTGATCAGAAATGCTGCAGAGAAGAGTTTGGGCTAATGCCCAGCACCCAGGCAAGGTGGACCGGGCCAGAAAAAGGGCAAACAAGGAAACTGGGGGCTGGCTTCAGCGAGCAGGGGGGTTGGCTATTCCTCATACAGAGATCAGGTATGACAGGGATGAGTTCTATCAGAGTGATGAGGTCCATCTATCGAATGCTGGATGCAGCAAATATCTTGGAGTCCTGAAACACAGCCTAGTTAAAATCCTGGAAAGTTGAATTTTGGTGGCAAACCAGCCAAGCAAAGCTGGCAGTTCTGGTGGCGGTAGGCTGAGTTCAGGCCAATGGTTAAAAGTTGAAGGGGTTAGTATAGCATTGGATAGCAACATATGAGATGGGCATAGGCCATACATAGCCGCTCAGTGCGGCCCACTCTATGGTCAGCCCAAGGGTGAGAGGTGAGCAGCTGAACCTGCTGGGCATACCATGTACCAAACAGTAGGTTACGGTGTCCTCACCCTTGTTGTTTAAACCCCCGCCCCAGTGGGCAAAGGGGGTAGGTACGAACAACCCACTCTGGACTGGGGAACCATGGTCAGAGTAGGGTGTAAGTTAAAGAAGTTGGTTAAGGTAGGGCACAGGAGGATTTCCCTCGGGCTTAACCCAAAAACATGAAAAGAAGGGTGCTGGGCAAACAGGATAGTGCCTGGTGCAAGATGGAAACCTCCTGTGGGGGGGCGGTTAACAGTTAGGAATAAGAGATAGATAGGACCCCAGTTCAAAGGGGGAAGTGGGAGGGCTACCCCTTCCCCCTTTTTGGCTACAAATAAAGAGTGTGGCCATTTGAACCCACACGTGGTGTCCTCGTCTTCTTTGGGGGGTGCGTTGACAATATTTTGGGGAAAGAAATTAACCAGGGAAGTCAAAGATGGTCAGATGTGGTGCTGGCCACATCATTCTCTTGTGCACCACAGGTCAAAGAAACTTTGGTGCCTTAACCACACCAGTCCAATGAGTCGTATGGCTTGAGATGGACTTTGAAAGAAATTGGTTGCCTGAAGAGGTTGTGGAATTTCCATCGGTCTACAGTGCTGTAGGTAGAGGGCACCCTGACTTAGGACAGAGGGTTGGACTAGATAACTCTTGAGGCCCCTTCAGACCCCATGATTCTGCATGCAGTCCTCCTCATGCTTACCTTAGCACAAGAGCTACAATTGTGCCTGGGCCTCCGTAATTACCACCCTTGCCCTATGCATCTGCCCAGTCTGGTCACTGAACTGAGCTCCCTGCCTGCTCCAAGGGTAAGTGTGCTGCTGCCATTCAGTGAGGAGAAAGCCTCGGGCTCCTACTGTCTCCCTCATTCCCATGAATGCCCATTAGGTTTTCCACCTTTGGTCATTTTTAATCTGACACTTCCATTTTGGTCTATGGGAATGCCAGGTAACGAAACCACCACAGGTGGCAACCCTAATGCCCATGCATGCGCAGTCACTTGCCACAGACAGAATTAATTCCATGTGTTAGGAAATTGCTTGCAGTTTGATAGCAGTGGGCTGATGATGTCATCATGTGGTCAGCACTCAGCCAATGGGAGTCTAGACCTCAGGGTCTGGCCCAATGTAAAAGCTTACCACCTGCAAAGCATTTCTTAAGTTCAGTACAATTGACAAGAATTAACTAATGAATCTCTAAGAAGCTCTGGGAAGGGCATAACCAGGGCCCCGTGTATTGTGTGATCCTACCATTGTTGCCAATGGGGGAAAGACAGAATACATAGGGCCCTGGGTATAAGCTAGGAGTCTGATGGACTGGTGTGAATAAGAAGCTAACTGATAATCAGTGGAAGTGGAAATGTGTTTAACAACAGGACATTAAGGATGCATTCTTCCACCCACTGAAATCAATGGCCCAGCTCCCATCGACTTCAATTGATGGAGGATTCTCCCTGAGGCTTAAAGGCATCCCCCCAGTCCAAAGTTACCCCAATGGGTATGACAACCAGCTGTGCTTCATGACAGAATCCCCATTACCCAATAGCAAGCCTGTTATGCAGCATAATTAGAAAGGGAGAGAAACAGAGAAGTAGCAGGGAAGTGTAGTAGTTGAGGGCATGATGTCAGTCCAGGTGAGGCTACCTGCGTAGTCAGGGGGACTGGGTGGAGGAAGCCCAGACAGAGCTCAATAGGCTCTTGTTGCAGCCACATGCCAGGTCTTCTTCCTAGACAGGAGGGGAAGATGCCACCTTTTCTAAATTCTTCAGTCTGCCAGGCTCTGCTGGGCCCTGAACCAGTTCTCCTGGCATTCCAAGGTGGGAGATTATTTAATTATTATTAAATAATAATAATAATATTAATTAATAATAAATTTATTATTATTATAGCTTCAGAAATGTGCGTGGCACTGAACAACAGGTCCTTGCCCTGAGGGGCTCCCAATCTAGGATGGATAAGGGGAGAGGAGACAAGGGAACCTAGGGAGGGAGAGGGATACATTAAAAAAGTTGAGAATAGCCCCTGGCTGCCAGCAACGGTGGCCAGCGGGCCCCTTGTCGTGCTACCTTAGGGAGAGACAAGGGCAGGGAAGCAGGCTTGCACTCCCCGCTGCAGCAAGGTTGCTGCAGCTGGAGCGGGGTTCCTGGGCCAGCGGGAAAGGCCACCGGACCTGGCTAGGTTTGCCCCAGGCAATGGGCTTTGCCTTTCTGGCCAACCCAGAGGTATGGCGTGGAAGGCCCCCCCAGGAAGGGGAGGAGCTTCACCACCGGCCGGGCGGCTCCCTCATCATTTGGCAACGGAGCCTGGAGCTACAAGCCTCATTTGGATGCGGCACGCGGTCCGGGGCCTGAGGGGACCGGGGAACCGTGAGGCTAGGGCAGTGTGCGTGGTGCGGTAGGGAAGTTTGCCCCCCCCCCGCATCTGTCAACCCTCCCATCTTCCCCTCGCATGGGTGAAAAGCTACAGCGTGCACACACACACACACACACGAATTGGGTGAGCCAGCAACGGCACCGAGCCACCAGGGGGAAAACAGGGAGCAAAGGGGGCTGGTGTGTAGTCCCCCAAAATGGGAAAAACTAAGAAAAAGAGCCACCCCACCCCAGCACTGTGGATGGTGTGGCCCCGTCTGTGGTGGGGCCTGGCCCAGAGGAATGGCCTGGGCGCGATGTTGCCCAGGCTCCTCCAAGCAAGGGTGGGGGAGGAGTTGTCCTGCTGTCCCTGCAAGAGTGGCTGGCAGGCTGCGAGGCCCTTATGGAGTGGATGATGGCCGCTTGGGCAGGGCACCCGCCGAGGGTGGAGCTGGTGGCGCTAGCCCCACAGCCAGGGCAAGGCCCAGGGTGGCTTGAACTAGAGGAGCCGGGGTCTGCCCTTCTCGGGGGGCACTGGTCCCATGACATGCCCGGGCCCACCTGGGAGCCCCACACATGCTTCCAGCCCCTGCGCCTTATGTGGCGGGCTTAGATGAGGCCCCAGGACCCCTTTCCCGACAAGGGGGAAGGATGGTGGTGCCCCGCCCAGGTACCGGGACAGAGCCTTGGCCCCTCCCCCCCTACATGCATGGGGTGGCAGCAGCCCCCAGAGCCAGCCAGTGTGGGGGTGGCGGGTGAGGCCGGGCTTCCGGTAGGAACACTACCAGCCCTAGGGCCAGTCCTGGTCCTGCCACAAGCGCCCCCCCACCAGAGATCCGGGCGGAGGGGGGTACCTTGTCCTCTTCCCAGGAACGAAGCCCCGCCGGCACAGAGAGTGAGAGAGGAAGGCGGGGAACGACGGGAACAAGAGGATCCAGAGATGCTCAGGAGGCTTGAGGCACTGGAGCGCAGACTACAGGCCATGGCGGAAGATTACCAACCCACCACCACCACCACCGGATCCGCAACCCTTAGCGCCAGTTTACACAGGTACAGGGTAACCAGGGATGGCGGGATACCCGCCTGGGTCAGCGCAGCCCCCAACTTACCAAGTCACGGGGGTGGAGGGCATGGTTCCCCTCTGCATGGCCAGGTCCCCGCTGGCTACCCGCAAAAGGCAGCAGGGGAGTAGTGCCCAATGGGGGAGTGTGCTTGGGGGTGCAACCTTTTATGCACCCCTGTTGGGTACAGGGACTGTGGTGGAATTGGGCCTGGGTACTAGCCTCAGGGCTGGGGGGGGCAACAAGGGTTGGACTGCCACCGGGATAATGAGGCGCGATCACGCACCCGGGGGCTGGTCTGTTCCCCACGGGGCTCAGGCACTGCAGGTATGGGGTCAACCACGGGGTCAACCAGAATACATGCAAATGGGGGGGCGCCCCCTCCCACCAATGAGTGGTGGTTACACGGATGTTTTGGCCCTGTTAGGAGACCATTTGATGCAGCCCACAAGGGAGAGGATATGGCGGGGTGAATACATTGATATAGTCGTCCTCCTATTCACAGATCCTATCCCTGACCCGAATGACAGGGAGGATAAAAAAGATAAAAAGCGCTTTCGCTGCCCCAAGGTAGACAGGAATTGGGCAAATAGGACCACAGCCTTTTCAATTTATCAAGGGGTGATAGTGCAAGCATACCTGGATAGGACTTACGCACTGATGAAATATGCGGCCATTGTCCATCGTGCATATGACACAGGCCTGGCTCAGGTGCAACAAGGCATTTCGACACACGGCGTCATACCCACCAGGTCTGAGGTGGGATGTTCATGCCCATGATCTATGGCTGAACTGCATGAGCAACTCTGCCATAGCATCCAGGGCAGACACTGGCCACGTACTGACCAAAGGAGGAGTGGTCCCTGCTAATGACTCCTTTTGGAGTGAGGGCCACAAGTCCAAAAGTACAGGGGGTGCCCAATGCTGGGAATTTGTGCACACAGGAAAATGTGGCTGCAACGGATGTAAATTCCGCCATGCCTGTGCCATTTGTGGGGGGTACCACGCCACGATTGCATGCAACAAGGGGAGACAGCCATGGGCAAAGGGAAAAAGCCAATCGGGCCCACAGGGTAAGAGTAATCAAGGAGGACCCCCGGGGGGGGGGTCAGGAAAGGGCTCCAACCCCTGTTAAGTGGGCATTACAGGACCACCCAGATAAGAAGGAGGTGGAATATACAGTGAACGGCTTTCATGAGGGGTTCAGGATACCAGCAGTGGGGGTTCAACAACAATCAAAACTGGCCCCTAACCTTAAATCAGTGATAGGAATGGAACGGGTGGTACAAGCCAAATTGGATAAGGAAGTGTGGGAGGGCAGAGTGGCAGGGCCATACCAGGTCCTGACGATGGAGGGCATGGTGGTCTCCCCACTAGGGGTGGTGCCAAAGAAAGCCCCTGGGGAATTCAGTTTGATCCACCACCTTTCCCACCCATGGGGAGGATCAGTAAATGATGCCATCCCGAAGGCACTTACAACCATTCACTACGCTTTGTTCAACAAGGTGGTACAATTGGTAAGAAGTGCCGACCCGAACGCGTTGCTAGCCAAGTGTGATATCAAATCTGCCTTCTGACTGTTGCCGGTTCATCCAGAGAGTTTTCACCTCCTGGGTTTTCAATTTCAAGGGCAGTATTATTTTGACCGAGCCATGCCTAGGGGCTACTCAATCTTATGCTCCGCATTTGAGTGTTTCAGTTTCATAGTCGAATGGATGGTCCGGCGGCAGATGGTGGGAGGGGAAATTACAAAATATCTCAATGATTTCCTTTTCATCAGCAGGGCAGGGATGGGGGAGTGTGTGGGTCTGATGGAAACTTTCCATGGGGTTCCAGACGAGTTGGGGATTCCTTTGGCACCAGGAAAGAACAGATGGGCCTGCCACCACTCTCACTTATCTGGGAATAGAACTCGACACAGTCAGGGCCCTCTCCCATCTCCCTAATGATAAGTTGGACTCTTTGCGGCCCAAAATAGCTAAGTGTTATCCCGCTGTAAAGATCATGGTCCAGGAGCTACAGTCCTTGGTAGGAAGCCTTAATTTTGCTTGCAGGGTGGTGGCCCCCAGCCGGGCTTTCCTGGCACGCTTGTACTGCAAGCTGAAAGGGAGTCCTCCCACTCACTATCATATGAGGGTCACTAGGGAGATGAGACACGACCTTCAGACCTGGGCAGAATTCCTTGACAGGTTCAATGGGGTCAGCTTCTGGTGGGAGCAACTCCTCCTAGAGGCTGAACTCCAAGTTCACTCAGACACGGCGGGTGGTTGTGGTTTTGGGGTGTATTTTGGGGACAAATGGTGCGCTGCCCCATGGCCACCAGAGTGGATGGAGCAGGGGGTCACTAGGGACCTGACGTTCCTGGAATTTTTTCCAATTGTATTGGCAGTACACCTCTGGGCGTCCAATTTTGCTTACCACTCCATCTTCTTCTGGTGCTACAACATGGCGGTGGTACACGTGATCAACTCTCTGTCCTCATAGTCCCCCCAAGTCATGAAGCTGGTTAGGGCATTAGTGTTAGCTTGCTTGAGGCATAACATTCTGTTTGTTGCCAGGCATGTACCTGGCATTAGTAACAGGATAGCTGATGCCCTCTCTCACTTCCAGATGGAGCGTTTCCGCTCCCTGGCCCCGGGAGCCAGCTTGTAGCTCAAGCCCCTGCCTCTAGCACTGTGGAGCCTTGGATCCTAGAGCTGTACAACATCATAGAGGGATCCTTGGCAGCTCGAACCTGGGTGGCGTATACAAGGGCCTTCAGGGAATTTCAAGAATTTAGAGCACAACGGGGCTGGGGACTGGGCTTCCCCATCCCCGAAGTGCAGCTGTTGAAGTTCACCCTGGCATTGAGGCGCTGTGGGGCGGCTGTGGGGACCATCGCCAGCAAACTGTCAGCATTGGGGTTCATGAGTGGCGTAGCAGGTTCCCCTCCACCCAATCGAAGTTTTTTCAGCAGGAGAATGCTGGAGAGCTGGTCGCAAGAGTAGGCCAGGGAACAGGACACCAGGGCCCCTATCACACCCGTCCTCCTCCTTAGAATAAATGTTGCCCTTAACCAGATGTGTTTTAATTCCTTTGAAGCATTATTGTTTGCAACAACTTTCAAGGTGGCCTTTTTCGGAGCCTTCCATGTTAGTGAGTTCATAGTCGAGTCCGAGCGGGATTGCACAGGGAAAGCCCTTTCTATTGAGGACGTAAAGCTGGGCAGTGAGACACTCTGCTTGCGCCTGAGGTGGTCCAAAACAGATCAGTGGGGCAGAGGACATGTGGTTACCCTCCACAGGGTGGGCTCTCCTGAATTATGCCCCATTTGGGCGGTAGAGGAATACAGTAGGGTCCACCTTCCATTAGCTGGGCCTTTTTTAGGCATGGACACCCCCCCCAATGACCCATTACCAGTTTACAGTGGTTCTGTGGAGGGCATTGAGCTATCTCGGCCTCCCATCCTCCGAATACGGATCACACTCCTTCCGTATCGGGGCAGCGTCCTTTGCAGCCACAGTCGGCCTCCCAGAGCAAGAGATAAGAGCAGTAGGGTGGTGGCGCTCCCGGGCATACCGCACATACATTCAGGAACTGGCACACTAACCTTTGTATTCCATCTGTTCATTCAGGTGAAGCGAGGTTTCACAGCAGGATTCTGGTATGGATCATCAGCCACAGTCTAGTGCGATGGGCTGCGAAGGTTGCAGGCCAGATTTGCTGGGGAACCCAAATGGGATTGGTGAACAGAGCGGAGATTCGCTGGATGGGGCAGAGTGGAATGCGTTGGCATCAGCTACTCCCCACTCTACAGGGGGTGGCAGTTAACAAGCTGTCAGACTTCGTGGTAATCCATCTGGGAGAGAACGATATACCAAGATTGAAGGGGGTGGCAATGGTTGTTAGCATCAAGGAAGACCTATTAGAGGTGGAGCGGCTTTTCCCAAGGGGTACCATTATTTGGACAGATTTGGTAGCACGACTGAGGTGGGACAAAGCTCTAAACCCATGAAAAGAGGATAAAACTCAGAAAAATATAAACAGGAAGGTGGGGAAATGGCTTCACTCTAGGGGAGGTATAAGAATCTTTCACTATGGGATTACCCACAGGTCACCCGAGCTTTATCACCCTGACGGGGTACACTTGTTGCCATAAAACAACGAAGTTTATTTGGCTACCTTGTAGGCACAACTGGTTGAAGTTTTAGGTTAGATTAGGCTGGGTGGGGGTTGGGACCATCCGATGCAGAATCAGCGGTCCCTTAGTGGCAGGGGTCCAGCACTGTTATGTGGTTAAATAGATACTTAAGTAGCAATTGGAGGCATCGCCTAAAGAGATGGGGTTGCAACACCTGGTGCAAAAGCAGGGCACGGCAAGCGCAAGGGTCACATCCCTGGGGAGAGGTGCCTTTCAGAAGGAGGGCAAGGATAATCACGGTCCTCAATCCTTTGGTGCTGTATCCTTACTCTAGTCCGGAAAGGACACTGTCCCCTTCAGTCATGGCCTCTGACTGGTGAGCGAAAGGGGAAACATCGTTTGGGCTGGCACTGGAAGGCACATCCAGGCCAAGTCCTGTTAGTTATGTTAATAATGAGTTGAGAGTGCTGGACCTGAATTGCTTTGAGGCAATTACCCCACTTAGCCTAATTATAATTTGAATAAAGAGTGCAACCGTTAAAACCCCAACTTGGAGTCCTTGTCTCATTCCGGATGTGCCAACAAGTTGCAGGTGCCCATGCTTAGCTTAGTTTAGTTACGATGATAGCTTGATTCTAGGCATTATTATGATTGGCTGTAAGGATCGAAGGTGTGGGGGCATCTGGGATGTGGACAGCAGGTTTGCGTTACAGGGTCAGGACTGGGGCTGGGACTGGATTTAAAAATAGGAGGGGAAACAAGGGCTTGCAGCTGAACAGGACAGGGGAAAAGGAACCAGAGCAGGGCAGGACTAGGAAACCAGGAGCAAGAGCTGGGCAGGAGGGACAGGAACTGGATGTGAGCAGAAGTCCTGCTGCTACTAACTAAACTTATATGCTGGTTAGCATTCAGCTAGGAAGCTGGGAGATGTGGCAAGGGGCAAATGAGAGAGGGTAAAGGGGTCAGGTGAGGCCTGGCTGGTGCAGGGAAGCCCCTTGGGGGAGTGGCTGAGCCAGAGGCAAGGTGAAGCGGTGGCACTGCAGGCCCAGACACTGCTACAGGAATCTCAGGGTCAAAGATTTGAGAGCCAGACCCTGACACTGGTAACTCTGGCCACACACCCTTGAGGGTGTGATTTTCTGTCTGTATAAAGGAAGTGGGGCACAGAACAATGTGTTCCTTCTTGCCCTGGCTCTTTTTTGAGCATACTCCTAAGTCCTGGTCCAATCATGTTCCTGCTTGGTCCTGCCCTGCTTGGTTTGTTGTTTTCTACCAGTTCTCACGTGTTCCTCATCTCCTGTTCAGCCTCCACTCCTGGTTTGGGTGGATCTCTTGGATTCTTTCTGACTATCAGCTTGCCTCTGGATTCTGTACCCTGGTTTGCCCCTTTGTTGTTGGTTGCCTGTGTTCATGTCCTGTGTTGCCCAGATTTGCTCCAGCCTCCTGCCCTGTTCTCACCTGAGCCCATGTTCCTGCCCTGCCCTGTTTCTGCATCTCTGCCTGCCTGGACTTGATCCTGCCACAGCGGGTGGCCCGTATCCTCAGAGCAGAATAGTACAGACTGTGTGCACAGCCCCCACCCCCCCGAAGGGTCCATTAATAAATTTGAAACAACAACATGAGTGTAAAAAGACACTGGCATAAAATTCAGGCCTACTGAGCATCAAATGTGGGAAACACTGGCCTGCAGAGGGTCCATGGCAATTCAGGAGGCCCTCAACACTTGGGGCCATGAGTAAACTCAAAATAAGAACACATCTAACATACAGCACTGCAATGCAAGAAGCTTCCACCCCTGAAGGGGATTTTACGTTTAACTGAACATACATTAAAAATGAATTACGGTAACACTTTCCTTTTTTAATGAGTCAGTCAGTCAGTGTGTGTCCATCAGACATTCCTAAGCTAGGAGGGGGCCCACCTAGCAGGTGTTTGATGGGCAGGTGTGAATAAGACGCTAACTGATAAAATAATGTTGAGATCAGATATCCAACGGCCTGTTCCTATGGATGGCAAAGTGCCCCTGAGAGGGGGGCCCCAAGATCCAGCATTCCTAATCCTTAGTCTGCCTGAGCCCCACACAGCAGGTTGCGACACAGTCTTTGTTCCTTATCTGCAGCTACATCCAGAGAGTCCAACTTTGCATTTGACAGGGCTCCCAACTTTAGAGCAAGCTGAGATTTTTGAGGCAAGAGAGCACTCTGACAAAGATGGGGAGCTGCTGTCTGTGGGGCACTCTCCCATAATGCTCAGCAGGTTATGTTCCCAACTATGCTGATTTTTCTATCACCTCCCTGAAGAAGGAAGAAACTCCTTCCAGACAGCACCTTTAGCCTGAAAGGTGCTGTCTGTTACTTGGTAGCTTTCTTGCCCAGATCCAGACTCCACCTCTCTGTGTCAGAGGGCGCCCCCCCCGCGGAGCAATAAGCGGGCGGGCCGGCACACGCCCGCAATAAGCGGGCGGGTGTCTAGGCCAGCAGTGGATTGAGCTTGCTGGCTGCGGGGCGGCGGGGCACCGCCACGTTCTTAGAGGAGGCCCCGCCCCTACGCAGGGCGTGCTGAGGTAATCACTGGGATTGAAGGCAGGCAGGGGACCCCGCCCGGCCTTCCACAACTGGGTCTCACACAGGGGCCTATAAAGGTTGCCGGCAGGGCCTGAAGCCCCTGCCGGTAATCGTGTTCGAGAGACTGGCCCCTTGGTTTTGCCTGGAGATCTGAAGTTGCCTGTGGACTCCTGGAAGAGTGATTGTGGTCGTGATTGAACTCCCTTTGTACCCCCCCC
>QEPC01015714.1:707578-737782 GCA_003113815.1 Sphenodon punctatus | reverse complement strand
TTTTTTACATTGCAGCCATTTTTAAATGGCTGCAATGTAAAAAAATCCGGTACCCCGGAATCCGGTACCCGGTCCGGATTACCGGGTCGAATCCGATAATGCCGGTACGCCCGGTACCGGCATTATCGGATACCGGATTCTACCGGTTTCCCACCCCTACAAACCAGTGTCCATCCAGCTCTTCTAGGTGTGAGCCATATGCCATGGTTGTGTTGCTGCTGCACACGTAATTGTGTTGTGTGATTCTGATGGACCCCATAACTTCTCCAAGAAACAGAGCCTGTGCATTTCAGGAGAGACCCGACAATCCCTGTTTCAAAGCATGGATTTCACAAGACAGTAAAATCTCTTCTCTGACCAGATGTAAATCTTGTATCTGTTCTATAAAAATGAAGCATTTGAGTCTCTCTAAGCCCCCTGCTGTTTTCAGCATTTTACATTGTTCCTAGTCTCTCCCCATTGTTGTCCATGAACTGCCTGGAATTTTAATAGCCATCAACACAAATTTTGTCTACTGTAAGTTAGCAACTCTGTCAATAAAGACTTTTTACAAACAAAATTCTGCCAAAAATTGACTGCTACCAGCAGGGAGTGCTCTGGCCACTACACCTGAAAGCCAATCAGAGAACCGAGAAAGGAGCAGGCTGGAGAGGGGAAGGAGTGGTGCTGGATGGAATTTTGAAGTTTGACATGTTGACGTTTCACAAGTCGAAGCCAGTCACCCAACATCTGGCCTGGGATATATTGCGTCTTGCCTAAGAGCAACTCCAGATGTTCCAAAGACCTTTTATTCATTATTTTCTTTCTTTCTTTCATTCCTTTTTTTTTTTCCCCTTTCTCCCAGCCACTATTGACTCACTAAATCAAGGGAGACAGGCTTTTAACTTGCTAGGAAAGAAATAAAAAATAAACGGCTCAATGGCAAGATGAAATGAATTCTCTGGAACTGAGCAAGCAGATGTTTGTTGGAGCAGGAGGGAAATAGAAAGAGGTGAGAGAGAGTGAGAAGCACAGACACCCCGTAACCCTGAGCTGGCAAGGTCAATCAGAACCATGGCACAAGCCAAGGCAACCAAGAGCCAAGGTCAAAGCAGTGGGGGCAATGCTGGGTTTGGGGAGGAGTAAAGGAAGGGAGAAACCCATGTCTGGCTGGGCTCTGTAGGGGGTCTCTTCTGTAACAGAACAAGGTCTGGTTCTTAACTACTACCGTCTTACTGGTTCAGAGATGAGAAGCTAAACACAGGAATGAATTGGGTTTGTGGATGGAGCCCACCTGAAAGACGTTTCCTTGTTGCTGTTGGGAAACAATAACCAGCCAGCAGCTTGGAAATGAGGAAAGGGATGGAGTCATCAGAACAGAGGTGGGCGGGAGCACGAAAGGCAATTTTGATCTTCTATGACCCCTGGCTAAAATTTGAAGGCACTATTCACTGCTCCCCAAACTCAGGGGAGGATGTGTCCTCTCTGTCCCTCATTTTGACATGATGTCTTTGGAGGACCAGAGTGGATTGAGCTGTACTGCCAGGCTCCCCCATTTTGAATTGATCAGTATCCTTTCTTGGGTGCTGTGTCGGCTCAGTTATAAGTGTTCCAAGTACTGGGGTCTCTGCCATCCTGCGAATACTTTTACATAGGCTGAGAGATCTGCCTAACAGGAAATGCCCCAAGTGTAAGTGTCCCCTGTGCTTGCTTCCATGCTAGCTTTGCCCCCTAGCTCTTTGAGAGAATTCTTCACCATCCTTAGTGCTTGAACCCGTGAGACAGTATGGGGTGCGGTGTCATCAGTACGCTGACTCTCTTTTTCATCAGACCTAGACCCAGGAGTCTCAGTGCTTACCCAATGTATGGTGGCTGTGGGAAATTGAATGAGGGCAAGCCGTCTGAAACTAAATCCTGATAAGACGGGGGGGATGTTGGTGGGGAGGGCAGTGGATGTGATGTTCCCTCATGTCCCACTTCTGTCTCCGGTCCGGAGGCTGGGGGTACTCCTCGATCTGCAGCTTCGTCTGGATCTCCAGGTTGAGGCGAGGAGTGCTTTCCACCAGTTACATCTGGTGCAATGACTTCGGCCATATGTCTCAGACTCCAACCTGGCCATTCTCATTCATGCCTTCATCAACTCAAGATTAGACTATTGTAACATAATCTATGTGGGGCTACTTTGGTGACAGTCCAGAGACTGCAGCTGGTGCAGGGACGGATTGCTGTGAGCATATTGCACCAGTGCTTCGAGCTCTGCACTGGCTGCTGATAATCGGGCCCAATTCAAAATGTTGGTGCTTACTTATAAAGCCCTAGATGGTCTGGGCCCCTCCTATCTGCGAGACCGCCTCACTCTCCATGCCCTGGATTGACTCCTGTGGTTCGCTCGGAGTGCCCTTCTTGATGTCCTCTGGGTGGATCGAGGGGCTACAATGGAGAAGGCATTCTCGATGGCGGCAGCCAGGCTATGGAACTCCCTTCCGGTGGAGACCTGGGTGGCCCTGGACCTTGACTCATTTCAGCAACAGTGCAAGACCTGGCTGTTCCACCAGGCCTTTGGTGAGGGAGGTGGGTGAAGGGTGGGTGGGGAGGATGGTTTTTTTTCTTTCTTAGTCTTATGCTTCCCTTTTATGTATTTTATGTATTTTTTAAAATATTTTAATTTTTGTAAGCTGTCTCGAGTTGCCTAGGCAGGAGAGGTGGGATATAAACAAATAAATAAATAAATAAATCCGACATCCAAGTGTAGGCTTGGCACAGGAGCATAGGAGTTGCCAGACTCGATCAACCCCATGGTCCATCCAGCCCTGTATCTCTGGTACCATCCACCACCGATAGCAAAAGAGGTATAGCTAGACTGGAATGGGCCCTGAGGCAGAAGATCCCATGATACCCCCTCCCTGAGGCACTTAACAAGTCTTCAGTGGATGCTATTGCTAATCACCTATTCTCCTATGCATACATTCCAAATGGGCGTGCCTCCCCAGGCACCTGCACTTATTATAGCTACACCCTTGAATGGCAGAAGTGGGTCAATCTACTCCCAGTAACGTCTAGTCCTGACTCATCAGAATTATAGATTGGCTTCAATCCAGAAGCCTGATATTTTAAAATATATCCTTTCCCCAAATGTGCTAGTGTTCAATATTGCAGTTCTGGATATTCTTGTACAGAGTATGGTTGTCATGTTGGTTCCAAGGCATGAATGGCAAAGTAGTTAAGATAATTCCTTTTATTACACCAGCTTCACAGGACACAGCAGAACAAGAAGAGATGCATAGAAGGGCAACAAAGATAATCAAAGGCATAGAGCAGTTTTTGTCTGAGAGGAGGCTCAATAGGGTAGGGTGCTTCAGATTAAAGAAAAGACAACTGGGAAGGCCGGAGAAATATGCTAGAAATTTACAAAATTATAAATGGGGCAGAGCAAGTAAATAAGGAACCGTTATTCATCCTCTCTTAAATTACTAGAACTAGGGGACCCTCTATGAAATTCATTGGCAGCAGATTTAAAACAAATAAAGGAAAGTACATTTTCACTAAATATTTAAATAACTAGTGGAGCTCATTGCCAGATGATGTTGTGAAGGCCAATAACTGGGTTCAAAAAAGGATAGGATACGTTCTGAGAAGATAGGCCCATAAATAGTTGGGATGTGCAATGTGTTTCATTTTTATTAGTTACTAAAAAAAAATGGCACCCCATTCACTTTGGTAACTAATGTTCCAAAAACAAATGAATAAGCAAATGACATACATTTGGTTTCATTTTTGTTTAAAAATTAAAAAATCATTAAAAAAACAAAACAAAAAACCCCACCCTGCACACGTGCAAATGGCTGCTGGGACCATTCTGCCCATGTATGGCCCTTTTCCAAAATGGTGCCGACAGCGTTGCCACCATTTTGGAAAAGGGCAGCCAGTCAGCACATGTGCAGGTTTGCTGCCCTTTTCCAAAATGACAACGACAAGGTCACTGCCATTTTGGGAAAGGGTGTGCATGTGGAGAATGGACCCGGTGGCCCTTTTAATTAAATATTTTTTAAAAATAATTAAAATTACTGCGCTCGCTCAAAATGGCAGCTGCATCATTCATGCATGTGCACCCTTTTCCAAAATGGTGACGGGAGGGTCACTGCCATTCTGGAAAGGACCACAAATGCGGAGAATGGTCCCAGCAGCCATTTTGCACATACACAGGGATTTGATTTTATTATTTTAAAAATTAAAAAAATCAGTGAAAACCAACAGAGTTTTTACAAACCCCTGAAAACGAATGGATTTTTAACCCATAAAACTAAAAGGAAAATGAAAGAGGTAAGTGCTGCACAACCCTAATAAATAGCTACTGTAATAGACAAGTTGATCAGGGGATGAGACCGTGTTGACTGTTGGGAGTGAACAAGAAATAGATCACTCCATTGTAACCTGTTGTGCAGTTCTCTGAACCAACCAAAGCTGCCAGTATTGCCGACAGGATGTTGGACTAGATGTACCATTGGTCTGACATCATGTGGCACTTACAGGTTTTTTTCTGCTGGTGAATGTGAACAAGCTTTGGAGTTTGACAGAACTCTTCTTTAGGCAAATGATTTCAAACTCCCATAAGCTAATCAAACCCAGCCTCGGCATATTTAGGTTCAGCTCTGATCTCATTTTTATTTGAAGAAGAGACCTGGGAAATAGAGCCCTGCATAAGAAAGCTTCCCCTCTCCCCACATCCCACTCTTCCAGAACTGCTCCTGCCCACATCACACCCCACCTAACCCCACAGCTCGGGTCCCCAGCCAGGGGCTGTGGCTCTGTACTGCAGATGGAGCTCTGCTCCCTGGCAGGAGAGCCCCCTTCTACCTGCAGTGTGATTCTCAGAGACTCACTGCAAAGGACTGGCTTGCCTCGGGCTGTTGTCCACCCAATCCTGCTGCAGCATGAGTATTTTTGTTCCATCCAGCAGGCAGGCAGGTGTGTCCTGGCAGGTTCCATGACAGCAGGATGATTCTCACCAAATTCTTGGCTCCAGCCACATCTTGTGGCAGCGAGTTTTGCAGGCTTGTATAGAAAGTCACTTTTCAGATTTCACTGGCTGTCCCCTTGCTGTGGAGGCAGGGAGTACAGCACTTTCCCATCTGACTCCGCTGTCCCATTCAGAGACCCTAAGCACAACCCCTTGGTAAGGTGAGCAGTCGAAATAGCAGTCTCATCCCATATGAGAAATTACCGGTGCACCCCCCAATGAAACACAGAGGCAGTACTTGGTTTAAACTTGGCCACACTTTTATTCAAATATATTCAACCAGGCCAGTGGGTGATTGCACCAGCAATATAGGTCCAGTATGCTAGCTACTTAATTCTTATTAACTCGGGTACTGACCGGGATGTACCCTCCCATGTCAGTACTCCCAAACTGAAATTCCCCCTTCGACAGCACCCTGGCTCTGGCCGAAGGGGAACAGGCCCAACGATGGGCTTGAGTAAGGAGGTGAGTACCCGCAAAGCCAGCAAACCGTGCATGTACTTACTGCCCCCGCCTGGTACACCTCCCAGGTTGATGACCCCACTGTGTACTGCTCTCCCCTCGCACAGGGTGTCACTTCCCCATATCTTAAGGAGGTGGCTCATCTTATACTATTCTTACCTATTTATCCTACTATATCCTACTATAGCCGATCCTGGCCTCCCGCAACACCCACTGCCTATTCCTTCAACAAATTCTCTAGGTGTTGGGCCAAGTTCTTTAAGTATAACTCATTTCCTGCTTGGGAGAGATGAACCCCGTTTTCCCTAAACAGCTCTGGCTGGCCATATACAATATCCGTATGCTGAATAGTTGTTCCTCCAATACTAACAATCCATTTTGCTATTTCTCGATTGATGTTTCTGCGCACTTTATCAACTTTTGAAGGATTAATAGCCCCGCCCCATTTAAGTTGGGGGACAAAACTAGTCCAACTTATCTGAATGTGTTTAAACAAACTCTTGACCACTAACAAGTCCTTCTTAATTTTAATCAGTAGGTTAACCCCTTTTTGAGCCGGAATGTCATTTCCCCCTAAATGGATCACTAGTATATGTGATGTTAATTCCCAGCTAATTGATTTCAACTTCGGCAGCAGCTGGTCCCACCTCATGCCCCCAGTTCCATACCATCTAATCATTGCTTTGTAACCTAATTCCAGTTGGAGGCCCCAATCAGTCCGCATGGCAGCATTCCTGGCCCAGCGGACCAAGCTGTGGCCCACGATCCACACCTCTTGTTTTTCGGCCTCGATGTACCTAGACCCTGCACACGGGAGACACAATTGATTATTGTCGATAGGACCTTACATATTTCTTGTATGCATCCGACCGCCACTGCCCTACTGCCTTGATTGCCTCGATTGGCAAACCCACTGTTGCTGCAGTTGTGGCAACACCTATCCTGAATGAATGTGACCTGTATTCACTTGAGGGGAGGCCAGACCTGTTCAACGCTGTCCTAAGAACTGCACTGAATTGGTAACTTGTCAGAGGGGCCGAGTTCTCATGGCAGAATAATATTCCAGCCACCTGTGGGCGTATGTCTAAATATTGTCTCATCTGTCTGACTGGGCATATCCCTGCCTACCCAGATGTGAACAATTCAATGTTCATTCCCCTACTCCTCTGATCCATATTGGACCGCCTCAGTTTGATCATCAAGATCTCAGGTTTCCATGTGATATCTTCTATCCTGAAGGCCCACCCGGAAAGATCTCTACCGGATGATGGGACCACCTCGCTTATCCTGAAGCCCCCAAAGTATGTTACGGCGTATGCAGTGGTAAACAACTGTACCTCATACGGATCATAACATACATCGGGTAATGTTCCCACAATATGGACGAATATAGGGGTGGTTATGGGGGCCCGGGCGGTAGCTGGGGCCAGTGCCATTCTGGACCAGCTTTCCAGCATATGTTTCATGTAAAACCCGTTGTCTGGGAATGGGTATCCTTTCATTTTGCTAACAAAAATGATGGCCGCTATCTTTCCGCCTATGGTGCTCTCTGCTAAACCTTTTCGCTGAAGTGACATGGCAAATTTCAGGACTTCAGGCTCGGCAATAGGAAAACCCGTTGCCCATCCCTCACTGATTCTATATGCCTGGAACTCCCAGAATGCCCTACCGTAAGCTGCCTGGGTTCTGGGAGCTAGGGATCCCTGCATGATATTCTGTACTTCTAACTCCCAAGGCTCCATGCCCCTGGTGGGAGGGGGTCGGGGAACTCTCTGGCCTCCAGTGCTAGTTCCCGGAATCGCATGATCTGAAAGCGAGAGAGGGCATCAGCTATGCCATTGTCAATACCAGGGACGTGACGTGCTGTAAACAATATGTTGTTCCTTAGGCACGACCCTACCATGGCCCGCACAAGTGCCATGACCTGGGGGGAAACGAGATGTTAATGTGTTTATTATATGCACAACCGCCATGTTGTCGCACCAAAATAATACGGTGCGACTGACGAACTGTTCGGCCCATAGTAATACTGCTATCACTATGGGGAACAGCTCCAAGAAAGTTATATCCTTCGTTACCCCCGTCTCATGCCAGATCGGTGACCAAGGTTCTGCACAGCATCTTGTCTGAAAGTACACCCCAAACCCCACTCCGCCGGCGGAATGCACCTGGAGGTCGCTGCGCAGTAGCCACTTTTCCCTCCAGAAGCTCACCCCATTGTATTCAGTCAGGAAATCAAGCCAAGACCTGAGGTCCTGCTTCATGTCCTGAGTTACCCATATCCTATAGTGGGGGAGGGGGGCAGGTCTCCCTTTAGTTTGCCATATAGTCTGGATAAAAATGCTCTGCCTGGTGCGACCACCCGGCATGCAAAATTGAGACTGCCCACTAAGGACTGCAAGGCCCATACTGTGATCTTTTGTGAGAGCATACATTCTTGGATCTTACCCATTAAGTCTTCTAGTTTGTCTTTCGGGAGCCTGGACAATTTTAGTTCTCTATCCAATTCTATGCCCAAGTAAGTTATGATCGTGGAGGAGCCCTCGGTCTTCTCGGGGGCAAGGGGTATCCCAAACTCGTCAGCCATCTCCTGAAATAGCCTCAACGCGGTCGAGCATTCCCGTCCCCAGTGGAGCTATGATCAGGAAGTCGTCTAAGTATTTTGTTAAGTCGCCTCCCTTCCACCGCTGTTTGAAGATCCATTCAACTAGTGAAATGAATTGTTCGAATGCCGAGTAGGATATAGAACACCCCATAGGCATTGCACGGTCATAATAATATTTTCCCCCAAATTGAAACCCCAACAGGTGGAAGCTACTAGGGTGCACCGGGAGCAAGTGGAATGCCGATTTGACGTCACACTTGGCCAGTAGTGCCCCTTTACCCATGCTCCTTGCTTTCTCAACCACCAAGTCAAAGGACATATACCTGACTGTTGCCAGTTCTTTTGGTATGGCATCGTTTAGCGAGGTGCCCCGAGGGTGAGACAGGTGGTGAATCAACCGAAACTCGTCTTGGTTTTTTTTTGGGAACTATGCCCAACAGTGACAGAACTACAACTAGGTCTTGCATGGGTGGCTGTTCAAAAGGGCCAGCGACTCTGCCTTCGGCTACCTCTTTATCTATCTTTTTTCTAACTAGCTCGTCGCGGCCCTCTATAGATTTAAGGTTCCTGACTTTTCTGGGGCATTCCACCGGACCGGCTGGTATTATGAAGCCGTTCCTAAAACCCTGCACCACATAATCTACTTCGGCCCTATACGGGTGCATGATCAGTGCTTTTTCAAGGGCTTCAATTTGAACTGATGTCGGCCCCCTTTTGATGGTGGGACCCTGTGATTCCGCCCTGGCTGCCTTTTCCAGATCCACTTCCGGTGCCGTATCAGCCTCCACCTCCCCTCTGTCGGGGGCGATAACATGTGCTCTCAGGGTGCCCCCCACCGCAACTGGAGCACGCATGGCAAAACCTATACTGAGTCCTGTTGCATCGACCGGTTTTGTTATATTCCCAGCATGGGCCGGGTCCTACTTGTCCATTCCTCTGACCTCCTCCCTGGTATGGCTTGTTGGCTAGGGCCACTCCCCCCAGAACTAATGGGTGGCCGCTGTCTGACCGAGGTGTCCTGATTGCATTGACCATACACTCCAACCATATGTCTGGGGCATGGGAATCCCAATGTAGGCCTGGGGTGTTTGCTGCCCTATGACAAAATGCTTCATCATAGTGCAGCCATGCCCCAGGAGGACCGGTGCCATGGGCTCTTCGGACTATATCCGTGTATTTATGGAGTTCCAGTCCCCGCCCCAGGTCGGCCTGCATTATTACCCACATATAAACCATGAACACGGAGGTCCAGTTTGCCCAGTTTCAGTCTGCTTTGGGGCGCTTAAATTTCTCTTTCTCTTTCTTCCCTTCAGGTTTGGAGTGATCCACTATCGGGTCACTAAACAACAGTGCATACAGATCTACATATTCCCCCCGCTATATCTTCTCTTTAGTTGCGAGGGTTAAATGGCTGCCAAACGGGGCTGCAACATCCGCAATTACGCCGCCCGGTGGGTGTATAACTGCTGATCTCCCTGCCCCGGTCCCGGGGCAGGCTAAGCTTGCTCCCGCATGGGGGAAGGTGGGGGTAGGTGTCTGGCTCATGGCCAACACCAGTGTGGTGCCGGTGGGAGGTGCAGCCGCCCACAATTGTGCTGTGGGCGGCTTTGCCAGGAATACCCAGGTCCAGGCCCCATCGACCTGCTGTAGTCGTGGGCCTGTGGTGTGTTGTCCCTGGTTTGATGGAAGTGGTTGGGCTGGTCCTGCCTGACTGCTGTCTCCCCCCTGCCCGGCCAGCCTGGTGGCCCCTGTACCACTCCACTACTAATTGTCCCACCGAGTCACTCCCCCTACAGGATGCGCCTCACCATTCCTCGTGGCGGTGGGTATCTGCCCCCTGTGGTTATTAGATTCACCATATGACCTATCCTGGGGTGGACCGCTCATGTTGGGTCCGTCGTTGTGAGCCATCGCAGGGCGACCCATAGGCTCACTTCACAGGGCCTCCTCGATCGCCCGGATACGCATCCACATGGCATGGTCTGTATCCCCCTGTTGTTGGCGATGTTCCTCCCTTCATCTCCGGGCCGCTCAGGGTCCGTCACCTGTTATTGAAGATATTTCTCTGGGCACGTTGTGCCTGGATAGATTACCCGGTGCCGCTATTAGTGCCCCTAGTACAGCCATGGCAGGCCTGACCATACTCTGGCTCGGTATCGGGCGAGGCCAGGTACCCCCAGTGGGTCCCCATGGTCAGAATGTTCCCCAAATGTACCCGTGGGGGACGGTCTCCCGGTAGGGTAGTGTTCCCGGTCTGATGTGCCTGGGTTCCTGTCCGTGTTTTGGTCCCCCAGACCGCCTTCCTGGATGAGGGCCACTTCCCTGGGACCCATCTGCCGTGAGCGGGATTCGCATGTCCCTGCCCTGGTGTGGCCGCCTTGTGCAAGGATGGATCTGCCCCGCCTCCCCGCACAAGGGCTTCTCCCCCTTCCTCTCTATATCTTGCGGGTGGGGTTACCACCCTGGTGCCCCGCCTAGGCCCCTCCGGTGAGTGAGGGGGGTGGGTCCTGGGCTCTACTGCCTGTTGACCCATGCATAATCCTGGCAGCCAAGCTGACCATCTTCTCCTTTCCTGCAATGCTGCCTGTTCGGTTTGATGGGAGCTACCTGCTGACTCTCAGGTCAGAAGGGGATGCGGGGGGAGGGGGGCAATCTGGGTCTGGGGATTTAGAGGCAAGGGGGATCTGGGGGCTGGATCTGGGTCTAGGTGGGTGGGTGGCAGGGGGATTCTGGGAGTGTAGAGACAAGGGGGCTCTGGGGATGGTGGGGTGGAGAGAAGGGGAATCTGGGGCTGGGGTGGTGAAGACAAGAGGGCTGAGGGGTGGAGGCAAGGGGGATCTGGGGGCTGGATTTGGGTCTGTTGGGGTTGTGGAGACAAGGGGAAACCGGGGGCTGGATCTGGGATGGTGGAGGCAAGTGGGCCCGGGGGTAGAAGCAAGGGAGATCTGATGGTGGGTTGGTGGGGTAGAGGTGGTGGGAAGAACGGGGACTTCGGGAGTATGTTATCTCATTGGGCATAGTCCCTTCCCTTGATGACTAAGCTAGAAGTAGCAGCCAATTCTTGGTCTGGGAGAAGTCAATTGATAGGTCATTGATTTAAAGGTGGATCCTGTGACTTGCCAAAAGGTGTGATTTCTTTCATACACTTATGACATTTTGCTCCTGTTTGGTGGGTTTATTTGTATCTACAGTGGATTCTTGTTTTGTAATAAAGCAAATATAGAAAAGTGTAATTAATCACACATGAATATAATGTCATCTCACTTGGCTATTAAACCACTCCTGGCTCTGCCAGTGTGGCTCAGTGGTTAGCTTTTGGATCCTGGGTTGTGCTGCTCACGCTATGCTTATGCCAGTTTTCCAGCCAGATTACAGTCAGATTAAGCAAGCATTCTTTTACTTATTTACCCCACATCCCCACACCCAAACACACATCCACACACCCTTCTTGTTCAGAGCGACATTTTAGATGCAGCAGCAAAGGCCGTGGGTTCTGGTGCTTGTAGAATCATAGAATGTCAGAGCTGGAAGGGACACTGGGGGTCATCTAGTCCAACCCCCTGCTTGGCTGCAGGATGACTGGCACCTACAACCTCTCCAAACAGCTTGTTTCATTGGTGAAGAGCTTTTAGAAGTTTTTCCTGATATCTAGCCAAAATTTACCTTCCTGTAACTTGAGCCCATTATTTCTAGTCCTGCCCTCCATAGCAATGCAGAACAGCTGCTTGTCACTTTTTGGGTGGCAACCCTTTAGATATTTGAAGACTGCTATCTTCTCTCCCCTTAATCTTCTCTCCACTAAACATACTCAGTTCCTTCCATCTTTCCTCATAAGACTTGCTTTCCAAACCCCTTTTCTTCTTTGTCGTCCTCCTCTGAACCTGCTCCCAACTTGTCAATGTCCTTCTTAAAATGAGCTGCCCAAATCTGTAGTCCTCGTCTGACTGTTTACACTAGAGGGTGGGGAACCTTTCCCCTCCCATGGGCTACTTTGAAAATGATTACAAGCTGTGAGAGCCACACAGAAGTTGTGGGTGTGGGTATGTAAAAGAAGGGTAGGGGTATGCAAAAGAGGGTCCAGATCATGGACTTGTCCCCTGTCCCTGTGTATCCTCATTTCTGCTCCCTTACCCTGAACTCAGTTTTTCCATCCTTGGGGGTAGGAACTAGATCCAGGGGCCAAATACGGAACTGGAGCCACATAAAAACTTGCCGTGGGCCACATTTGGCCCCTGGGTCTGAAGTTCCCCACCCCTGGTTTAGAACATTGATACTGGTGATCAGAAAACCCAAAATGGCTCTACTTATACTTCATTAAAGCAAATAGGGTTTGCCATGTTAGTCCCAAATATAGGTGATAGAGACAAAGCAGTACAGTGATATCTTTTATTGAACCAACTCCAGTTGGTGGAGGTATGCGAGCTTTTGGACCTTGCAGGGTCGTTCATCAGCAAAAACTAGGGACACAAAATGAACAAAGCAAAGCAGAGGTTATATAGAGTGGTGTGTGTGTGTTCTTTGTTGTATTTCCTGTTTGTATTCCAGTCCCCCCCACCTCATTCTCCCTTTCTCTTCCCCTCACTCTGAGTTCAATGGACACATCCCCCACCACTCTATATACCTCTGCTTTGCTTTGTTTCTTCATTTTGCAACTCCAGCCAGACCTGCCTGACGAAGGACCCTGTGAAGCTTGCATACCTCCACCTACTGGAGTTGGTCCAATAAAAGATATCACCATACTGCTTTGGCTCTATTGTTCATAAAGCAAGGAAGACATAATAGCAGATGCATATATCTTAACCAGAATCCCTGAAAGGAAACAATAGACCAGGGAAATCATTGTCTTTCTCTGCATGTAAGTTGACAACGTTCTGCAACCAACCTGGGGTGCATGAGCTATGGTGAGATGGAGGGCAGTGGAGGGGACCCCCCATCCATCTTTTGCACCTGGGCCATCTCAACCTAGCTATCCCCCCGCTGCTCCCCATGCCCAATCCCCGCTTCTCACTTGAGAGGCAGTGGAGGAGGATGAGGGAGAAGCACTGGCCAGCCTTTGAAATTGACAGGGCCAGGCTGGAATCACTGTTGTTTCTGGTTGTTCTGTGTGTGAGTTGCAAAGAGGTGATAAAATTGCCCTACACCATGTATTTTCCATAAATGTCCTCTTTTATAGGGGAGGTACGACCACCCTAATTCTGGGATGCATCGTTGGCCACCCTAGCCGTATCTCTTTTATACCACACTGTTTTATCACAACTCTCAATTATCATTTAAATAGTCCCCCAGACCCTGACATTTGTGACAAAATTGCAAGATCTGACAACAACTCTATGTGTAGGGGATTCATGGGAGCTAGTGTGCTCCCTGATGGTGGGGTGTCTGGATTCCAGCGCTGTAGGACACATGGGAGTGGAGTTCCTGGATACCCCTGTTCTATAAAACAGACACTGGGCATCTCCCATTCGAAAGCATCACTGTTTCCCTTCTTCTATTGGTTTCTTTGGTAACCCTTTGGGAATAGGACTGCCTTGACCTCCCCCAAATCCATCCTTCTCTCCCCGCACAAAGCTCTCTACCTGGGGTTGATTTTCTGGGCTTGCCCCTGTGCCCACTGCTGCTATCCTGCTGCTCAGCAGCGGGACATTTCTCCAGTGGTAGTTGCTTCTGCCCAGCTCCAGCTCTTGAACCCAGAGGTGAGGGGGTAGGAGGAGGAGGGCTTTCATGGCTCCAGGCTGCAGCCATTTGCCTGCTTATGGAAGGAGGAGTAGCTTTGCCTCTGTGGGAGTCCTTGCTGCTCTCTGCTGCCCCTGAGTGCTGGCTGGTCTGAACTGCAGGGAAAATCACTTGGCAGCAGCCTGAGTGATCTGGTAGGTGGGATTTCAAGTGTCCCGACCATAGTGGGGGACAGACGCTTACACAGACCCATCAAAAATAAGATTTCCCTCCCCCTTAAAAAACAGGACACCTGGCAACCCCACTCAGCAGCAAGCCTGACAGGGTTGCAAGGAGTGTGGGAAGCACAGTACCACTGGGTGCCCACAAGTGTCCCATGCAGGACTGGGCAAGTGACACCGAACCACTTTTGTTGGGCCAGCTGATGGGGACAGGACTGGCAGGGTGACTGCAAGCACCCCATTCAAGAGGAGCACTTCCAGGCAGGTCCACCACCCATGGTTGGTCAGGGCAGCTATGAGAGAGCCCAAGCCTCTAGTCTCCCCGACCCTGGTTGACTCAAAGGAGGCTGTTCTCAGAGGATGAGCCTACTCAGCATGGGAACAGGTGGCACAGTGTCATCTGCACTGCTTCACTGACCTCCCTGCTCTACTGACAAGAGCCCAGTAAGCAATTCAGCAAAAAGGCCTGCTCTATGCAGATAGAATGCTCATACTGGAACCTGTGAAAAGTGGTTTCCTAATAGGCAAAGCACTGGTGGGAAATATACTTATAGCACAGGCTCTGCATGCCAACTCAGGAAAAGACGAAGGACCATGCTTCAAATGAAGCCAGGAAATTTGGGGTGAGCTACTACCTAGATGGCCAACTTGAAACCCCTTCAAAAGGATGTGATTTTCAGAGTGAGGGAGAGAGTATTTGGCACTTCAAAAAAAATCAACTTTTCTTCTTTGTGTTTTGGTTGTAGGAAGCCATTTTGTTCTGCTTAACAACTATCTTTATTGAATACACTGCTTGCGAACAAAGCTGCATGTTCCTAAGCACCCGTAGGTGGTGATATTTATACCATTTACATGGACTCTGCTATGTCTTCTGTGTTCCACACTCTTAACAACAAATTCAGGGAAGAGTGTGAAGTTATATAGTTAAGGTTGTCACCTCTTTAGGTTTCAGCCAGAGTCTCCAGGATTTGGCCCAGAGTCTCTGAGTTCCAGAGGAAGCCTCAATGTCACTGCTTCAGTCATGAGCAGAGCCTGGAAAAGTGGGGCTTTCCCCAGACTATGGTTAGCCTGGGAAAGTGGGGTTTCTGGAGGCATCCAAATGAGAAAGGGGGTGGGCCATAGTTTCCTTTTTCCTTTCTGATGTGGTCCCATCCCATGGAGTGCTGTGATTTCACAATGCTCCAGAAGGGTTGAAAAGAGGATGTGGAAGCCTCTTTGCCACACCCTGTTTCTGACATGGTCATGCCTCCTGCAGAGTTTCATATCACAATGCCCCATAAGAGGCGAAGTTATCTCAGATAGGGGCGTAACAGCCTGTGGAGAAGCAGGGCTACTGGCCCTTTAAGGAAGCCTGTTCCACCACTTAAGCCACGCCCCAAGAAGTATAAAAGGACTGGATCTGGAAGCCAAGCTGAGCAGACCTAGGCTGAGGCAGCTCTCACTGGGTGCTGGCCAGGGTACTGAAATCCTGGGTGAATTCTGTCCCAGGATAACTCCTTTTTAGGCATGTAGGCCAGGAGGATAAAACCCTGGATGGAGTGGTGGGGTTCGGAGAGGAGCCCTGCAGGATGACACAGTTGAAAGGAGTGGCAGAGCCAGAGAGCTGGAGCAGCAGAGTAGAGAGTCAGTCATCCAGAGTACTGAGGACAATCCAGGGAGGGAAGACAATGGTGAGTCAGAGTGGAGACGGCTGATATGGACTATAGCGAAGGGCTAAGGAGGTGGCCCCCAGAGACTGAATGAGACTATGGTGGGGTACCATGCACACAGCCTGTGCCCAAATAGGGCAGTCAATAAAGTGCTCCTGCAATTATTGATACAAACAGCCTGCTTTTGGGGAGTCCAAGGGGAGTTCAGAGCTGGTACATCTTGATTCTGCGGGAATCTCTCACTGCCATCAGGGGCCCAAGGCTTGAGCAAGTCAATTCTGTGAAGTTACTCAAGGCACCAAGGGCCTGGTTCCAGACTTGATTTCTACCATGGGAGCAACCTACGGTGACACAGCCCCTTTGTCCTTTCCACTCCAACATGGTCCTGCCTCCTTTGAGTTTCCTCCCAGAGGGAGATGGTAACTCTAGTTATAAGCGGGGGTAGTGCTTGCCTCTCATTTGGCTTCAGCTTTTGGCCCAGGCCCTACTGCTCAGTTGCTTCCGAAACCAGGCACATATATGCCTTCTGTCAGCTGGTGCAATGGCCATTTGGGGGTGTTTTGCCCTCTCATGGAATGATTGCAAATACTTTCCAACTGACAGTGTGTTCCCCAAGTTCCCAGCAATCCTCTCCACCCTCCTGGTGCATTCCTGCTCTGTTCCCTTCCCATATGCATGGGAGTCGGTGTCTATGTGGACAGATTTTTCCTTTCCTTTGTTTGTTTGTGGGAGGTAACAGGAAGGGCCAGGAGCATTATTCAAAGGGAGGTGATGGCCAAGGAGCCGATGGCATGTTTGTGGCAAGAGTCTGGCCATTCCACTCCTCCTTGACTGTCCTCTGTATTCTGAGCCACCACCACCACCACCACCACCACCACCCTGGCACAAGTCATGGTTGTACTCTGACCACATAGAGTAGGGAGACAGGCCTACAGCAGTGGGAACTGGAGAAGATTCAGGCAGGCCGGTCGGTGCAACAGTCCAGGGGGTGGAGGTGGGGACACTGGCAGCCAGGATCTGTTGACACTCTGGGAAAGGATGCAGTCTAGTGACTCTTGGGCAGGAAGATTCCTCCTGGCTCCAACCACTGGCTCACACTGCCTCCCTATTTTCTTCAGAGAAACTTTATTATATCAGGACAATTCAAAACTGTGACAGAATCCAAGATTCAAGCAATTGCTCATACTATTGAAAGCACACTGCTCCCCAACTATAGAACCCGGGAGCCTGAATTCCTATTCTCACTCTGACCATTAGGTTGCACTTGCTCTTCCATCTCTTCAGGGAGTTTCAGTGTCTGAGCCTGAACCTTGCAGAGACAGATGCACATATCAGTGCGGGAGCAGAGCAGAATGCCCAGAGTGGAAGGTACTGCAGATGGGGAAAGGAGAAACGTACAGAAAACAGACCCTGTTAACCAGTCCTATTTGTGTTGCCCAGTTGCTTGTGTTATTTCACTGGAGACAATATGATATGGTTCAGCTCATTTCCAGCTCTGTGGGTGCAGCAGGAAGGATGAGCTTGTGCTGAAGTTACTTACCCAGGAAATAAGGCTCCAGAGTTCAGTTCTGCTACAAACATCTGGGGGCAAAGAGGGGGACTTTTGGCCAGTGACACTTATTGGCTTCTGTCAGTGTTGGCAAAGAGGCGCAACCCAAAAAGACAGAGCCCCAGTGCTGCCCAGGGAGGAGTGCCAACCCTGAACACTAGAACTGAGGCTAAGAGTGGATTCGAGATGTACGAATATTATTTGTGTTTTCAAATAGCTCTCTAAATAGCCAAACAGTATTTGTGACTGAAATGTATATTTGAATATCTGCTTATTTGGGTATTCCACCTTGGTTCTTTTGGTATTTCAGTTATTCAGGGTGGTCATGGGTCCCACATATCTGAAAGACTGCCTCCTCCTTTCTCATGGTCTCGGACCTCTGAGAAGTTGGGAGTGCCCACTTGAATGTACTAACTGTTGGTATATGCAACATCCATAAGTTAAATGCCTGCTATATTAAGAACAGTAATTGACTATAGAGCCACCAGATGGCGCTGCTAAGTTTATGTGTACATGGAAGGGAGATGGGGTTTTGCAGTTGAATTCCTTTGTGTAACCACTCCTTCTTCCCTTCTCTCTCTTTGTCTCAGTCTCCATTTTGTCTTACTACTAGTTAGATGCAACTAAGGATCTGTGCCTGAGAAAGCTTAAGTAAAGTTCTGTTTTTAAACCTTCAGCTGCATTTGTCCTTACTGATTGCGAATCAGTTATTACTCTGCAACAGGTTATGGGCCCAGACCTCTTCAGAACAGCCCAGAACAACTCTAAAGACTGGAAGTGAGCTGAAAGGAAAAGAGGCCCAAAGGAAACTCCCAGAGGAGGCCTACTAACTGTAAGTGAGCAGAAGAACCAGAATCCCAATCTGAGGGGAGGGAAGCAAGCATGGCCAGCAGCTCTGAATTAAAGCTTTCAGTCTGCAAGCTGAATAACACAAACTACCAGTTGTGGAAATTCAAAATAGAAATGCTCCTATCCAAAGATGACCAGTGGGAGGTGATCACCACAGACAGACCTGCAGCAAACCCTGAGGTGTGGGACAGGAAGAACAGACAGGCAAAGGCAACCATAAGCCTGCTAGTAGAAGATGACCAGTTAATCCACATAAGGGAGGAGGCCACAGCAAAGGGCATGTGGAATGCACTGCAGAAGCTGCATGAAAGGACCAGCTTGAACAGTAAGCTGTTTCTCCTAAGGAAACTGTACCAGATGAGACTTGGTAAAGGGAAGGAGATGCAGGATCACATAAATTCAATGCTGGAAGTGGTAGCACAACTGCGAGGCATCGGTGAAGAGATAAAAGACAACCACGTGGCGGCCTTACTTCTCTGCAGCCTGCCTGAATCATACAGCGCCCTCATAAACGCCCTAGAGACAAGGCCTGAGGCAGAACTAACACTGGAATTTGTAAAAGGGAGACTCATGGATGAATTCCAGCGCAGGAAAGAAATCATGCAAGACAATCAGGAACAGGATAAGGAAACTGCCCTGAGAATTGCAGACAACAGATTGCACAAGAAGGAAACAAGGGCATGTTTTCGGTGCAAGAAAGAAGGACACCTAAAGAAAGACTGCTCCATATGGAAGGCAGAACAACAAAAGCGATCTCCACAAGTGTCTAAGCAAAGGGCCAAGGCTACAACCAGTGACACAACCACAGAACAGTGGAGAGGATGTTTTAGAGCAACACAGACCAACTCATCACAGGACTGGTGTGTCGACTCTGGAGCCACAAGTCACATGACCAGCGACAAGAGCTTTTTCACGGTACTGGACCCAAGCAACAAAGAAGAGATATACCTCGCTGATGGAAGCAGCATCACTGCAGAAGGTATTGGCGAAGGAATTCTAAGTTGCAACAAGCCACACGGAGGCACACTAGCAATACCGGTAAAGGATGTGCTGTATGTACCTGGCTTAGAGGGAGGACTCCTATCCGTTAAACGCCTAACAGAGAAAGGGCTCACCGTCAAGTTCCGGGGTAATGAATGCACAATCCAGAAGGGGACAAGGGTCCTAGCCAGAGCCTATGCAGATGGACACCTGTATCGCTTGAGTGCAACCAAGGAACAAACAGTTGAAATCAGCACAAGCTCAACTGAGATGCAGGAACAAACCCAATCACCTGCAGATGTTGAAATCAGAAGATCTACCAGGGAAAATAAAGGCAAACCACCCACCCGCCTGTCCTACAAAGCAAGTACCGACAGACTGTCTGAGCCATCGACATGGGAAGATGTCTTACAAATGTCAGAAGGGGAACACAACAAATGGGTAAAGGCAGCAACAGAAGAAATAAAGTCCATGCATGAAAATCAAACCTGGACACTGTGTACACTACCAATGGGGAAAAAGATCATAGGATGTAAGTGGACATTTAAAGTCAAATACAATGCTGAAGGCAAGACAGAATGATACAAGGCCTGACTAGTCGCTAAAGGATACTCACAGAAATATGGCGAAGATTATGACGAACGGTTGCCCCAGTAGTCAAGTACACCACAATCAGGACACTATTAAGCATAGCAGCAGAGAAAGGAATGCAGGTTAAACATCTGGATGTGAAAACAGCATTCTAACATGGAGAACTAAAAGAAGACATCTACAGCCACGAGGATTCAAAGACACCGAAAGACCTGACCTTGTACGCAAGTTGAAAAGAGCATATATGGACTCAAACAAGCGGCCAGAGCATTGAATACAAAAATTAACACAGTACTTACAAAGGAAAATTTCATCAGAAGTAAAGCGGATCCTTACTTATATTCAAAGAAACAGGATGACAGATGGTTTTTCATATTGATTTACGTTGATGACATATTGATATGCTATGAACAAGAAGGGGATGACCGCGGAATAATGAAAACCCTGAATCAAAACTTTGTGACAAAAGACCTAGGAAACATAACACATTACCTAGGCATACAAGTAGAAAGAGATGATAATGGAAGTTATCTCCTCAACCAAAGGCATAAAATAGAAGAATTGCTAGAAAGCTTCGGAATGAAAGATGCCAAGGCAGTAAGCACTCCCATGGAAACTAACCACCTGAAGGAGACTGAAGAACAAAGCATGCAACTGCCAGACAACCGACAATACAGAAGCGCAATTGGGAAACTATTGTATATCGCCACCATCACTAGACCAGACATTGCAGCAGCAATAGGAATCCTATGCAGGAAAGTATCAGCACCAAGTCAGAAAGACTGGAATGCGGTAAAGAGGGTCATGCGCTACCTGAAGGGAACCGCACACCTTAAACTGCAGCTACCTGCAACTTCTGGATGTAACCTGACAGGATATGTAGATGCAGATTGGGCTGGGGACAGCTCTGACAGAAAATCCACCAGTGGTTGGCTATTTCTGCTAGGAGGGGGACCCATCAGTTGGTCTAGCAAGAAACAGACCACAGTAGCACTCTCCTCAACAGAAGCCGAGTATGTTGCAGCCGCGCATGCTAGTCAAGAGGTAATTTGGCTACGACAATTGCTCACAGACTTGGGAAAAGAACTGAACAGCCCTATACAAATTTTGGAAGACAACCAAGGCTGTATTGTACTCGCACAAACGGAAAGAGTAAACCCGAGGACCAAACATATAGACGTGAAATATCATTTCCTAAGAGACTCGCAAGAACAAGGACTTATAGACATGCAATATTGTCCTACAGAAGACATGGTAGCAGATGCCCTGACAAAACCTTTAGCAGGAGAGCGCCACCGAAAGCTACTAAGTAAAATGGGCATAGTAGGTTAACTTCTGTCTGTTGAGAAGGGGTGTTGGTATATGCAACATCCATAAGTTAATGCCTGCTGTATTAAGAACAGTAATTGACTATAGAGCCACCAGATGGCGCTGCTAAGTTTATGTGTACATGGAAGGGAGATGGGGTTTTGCAGTTGAATTCCTTTGTGTAACCACTCCTTCTTCCCTTCTCTCTCATTGTCTCAGTCTCCATTTTGTCTTCCTACTAGTTAGATGCAACTAAGGATCTGTGCCTGAGAAAGCTTAAGTAAAGTTCTGTTTTTAAACCTTCAGCTGCATTTGTCCTTACTGATTGTGAATCAGTTATTACTCTGCAACACTAACTTCCAGTCAGAAAGGACGGGAGAGTAAGGATGTCTCCTGCTCCCACAGCAAGGGCTCGCAGAGAGGTGCTCTTGGTGGATACCTCACGATTAGGGAACTTCCTCCCCCTGAAGGTTTGTCTAAGTCCAAACACACTCATCTTGCAGAGGCAATGGAAGACTTTTCTATTTGGCCAGGCATTTGGCAGGCAAGGATAGGGTTTAGGGAGGTTTGGGATAAGGAATTTTAGGGCCCACAGTGAAAATCAAATGTGGTGTTCCCATGGCACTGCCCTTCATAACCCCACCCCTTTAACAATTGGTAGTCTGGTATTTGGTTACAAAAACAAGGAAGTGTCATAAGTCTTCACACACATGCATGTGTAGATGCAGGCTTCCTCCCTCCCCCCATGCACACAAGCACTCTCTCTCCCTCTCTTCCTGGCAGGGAGTATTCAAGGATCGGTGATTTACTGAAAGTGAGGGAAGGGGGTGGGGCAAGGCCCCACAAGATGCAGCTACCCTGGGACCTGAGTGTCATGAGTGTGGAGAGGGCCCTGCAAAATACTTAGCCTATCCCAGGGTTTAGGAGTGTTGAACCTGAGTCTACCAGGACTAGCCTCCCTGTGGGGCCCCCTTTGACTGCAGGGCCCAGGACATGGCACCTACTGGGCCTACTTCAGGCCAGCCCTGGATTTTGACTTGTTTGATTCATGTGTATTTATTATTATGTATGACTTTATGTGGTATAACTCACCCTGAGCCTGTGGGATAGGGTGGGATAACAAATTTAACTAACCAAATAATTTCAGTCATTTTGGTATTTCAGTAACTTACTGAAAATACCAAAGTGAAAGTTACCAAAATATCAAAATAACCAAACCAAAATAGCTAAGGTAAATCCCCAAGGAAGTGGGAGTAAAGAGCATGAATCGAAGTGGGAAAATTTGTTGGATATTGTATTCTCTGCAAATATTTGTTTCAGCTCTACTTTGCATTGATCCAGAGTGGCTCTGAAACAAGCAATGGGCAGGAACCAGCAATCAGCTATTTGGCAGTGACAGCTAATCAGCCTTTGAAGCTGCAGTCTGCCTCTTGCTGGCTGTTTGCAAAGAGCCACAGGTCTTAAGCTAGAAAGAGCCACTTGAGGCTGGGAACTGTGATAAGAGCATAAGTGATTTAGGCTGAAATTTTCACTTAGTGATCAGTTGCTTTTGCTTTTGTGTGCCCAACTTGAGGAGGATTAAGGTGCCCAGCTCTCTCTGAAATCAAGCCTCTTCAACAATTCTTATTTTCAGCACCCAAAAGCACTAGCCAGAGCCATCTGGAAAAATCTTGGCCTTGATCTCTGAAGTCAATATAGGAATGAGCCTTTCCTGTCTCATCATGGAGAAATTACACCAATAAAGACCTGAGTGCCTGTACTTTGACTGACAGTGAGAGGAGCTGTATTTATATCCAGGACATGTTCACACAATGCGTGCAACTTGTGGTTAGTTAGTTCCCCCTGGATAAAGGAACCCGGCCTCCCAGGGGCTATGTGAACATTTTTACTAGGACTGGGCACAGGGTCAAGTATTTGTATCTGTATCTGTAGTATTTTTTGGTGTAGGAGTTCTGAGGATTTGCCAGTGTAACATGCCTATAAGGAAAACACAGTTAAATCTACCACTAATCTATCAACTTTAAAAGTGTTAACTTAAATTTTAAATATATATATATTACAATATTCTATATGAAAAATGTATAAATAAAAATGTAGACACACATAATAACACTAGGGGCTATTAGGGGAACTAGCAGTTTCACCCCTGTCACGCATTTACCCCTTCTATAGGCTGATCCTGTCGGGGTAAGGTATCCTCCAGGGCCACACAGTAGTGGGGTCCCTGGTCTTCGCCTCCAAACCGCCCTTACAGCCAAGCCTACACCACCAGTTGTGCAAGCTGCAGTCTGCCTCTTGCTGGCTGTTTGCAAAGAGCCACAGGTCTTAAGCTAGAAAGAGCCACTTGAGGCTGGGAACTGTGATAAGAGCATAAGTGATTTAGGCTAAAGCCCCTCTCAGTTCAGGACTCAGCTGGGTCACTATAGTTCAAAAGAGTTCTAAGTGTGGTCCACACTGGGCAGATCCCACCTGGGGAAAAACTTTCTCCCTGTAGCTCTTCCAGGCTGCAGATGGGTATTCTGCTTGGTTAGGGAGGGAGCCTAAGTAGAGAGCTCCTTCTCTTATGGCTACACACAGCAGGCTGAGCTCAGGTCCTTTATAGGCCTTGAGCATTCGCAGTTCCACTGTCAGTGGACTTAATGCTCAGGAGGCTTCTCTGAGCTTAACTGAGCATGCCTCAAGACTTAGGCCACTTTCAGACCTCCTCTCCCCTGCACATATTCTGGCTGCGGGGGGGGGGAGGTGCAAGTCAGGATATGCATGGGGTTTGGTTGGTCTGAAAGCCTCCCCACCCCCACGCACGGCTTTGCCGACAAACACCCACAGGAATTCAGAGCTCAATTTCCAGCAGAGCAGGGGTGGGAAGGTCTGAAAGTGGCCTGAGAGTCAGGAGGGTTTTAGAACCTCAACTGGGCATGCTCCCAGGCTAGTAGGGGGTGTGCATTTTGTATTCATAATTATAATTATGATAATGAATTTGGCCATTTTGTTATTGTATTTATAATTATGAATACAAATTTAATAATTCTGAAATAATATCAAAATCTTGGAATTTGTAATTATTTAGTTATTTCCTGACTGTGGGACAAATACTTTAGGCTGTAACCTTTTTGTTTTGTGTCCTATTTTAATAAAACCTGGTTAGATTGTACCTCTCACCCAAGAGAATATGCATACCAGATTACAGAATAAATGGATACAGGGTCCAGATTTTATAAGCATTATGACTTTTAATGCATTTATGGCTGTAACTTCCATTTTGCCAATGCAGTTTGGATGCAGTTTGGATATAGTATACCCCAAACCTAACGGATTATCTGGGCCATGTTTCAGAAACATTGGATAACAGGTCCCGATCCTATAGGCAATCTATGTTTCATGGCTTGTGCATACATTTCAAGCTGTAATGGGGGCCTTGAGGTGGGCACAACACAGAATGAGGATACAAGATTGACATTTCTGCTTGCCAGTTGGCATCACAAACCCATCTTGTACTACTGTGACAAACGTAAGAGGATCTCTGGTATAGGCTTATTCTCTAGAAATGCTTCCCAGGCTTCCAACTGCTCAGTACCCAACAACTGCAATCAGGGAGGGTAAGAGGTGGGCACTGGGGAGAAAATATAAGCTTCTGCCAAACTGCATATCCCCCACCATGGTTAGATCTTGTGTGACTCTCGTATGCTGGCTCAGTGCTTTGTGTGCATGACTGGCTGTTCTGTAGTCTTCAGTCTCACTACAAGTGCTCAAAAAAGCAGAACTCTGCACCTACTCTCCCCAACGTATGCCCCCACAGATTTTGGGGTGCCACTGGAATCTTGTACCAGTGCCTCAGGCACCTGCTCCTCCTCTACTCTGCCCACCTCCTCCTGTCTTCTTCACTGTCTGTACAAGTGCTCCAAAAAGCAGATGTTTTCATCTCATAAAACCTCTATAGTTTAAAAAGAAGCAACTCCTGCAAGTGATTTAAGGAAATTTACAAATTCTATTAAAATCATGAAACTGATATAGCTTATAAAATGTGGACCCTTTATCCAAGTCTTCTGAAAGTTGGGAGGGATGATTCCATGGCTAAGGGAAACAACCTGACCAAAGTTCATCCACATTGGATGGAAACACCTGGAAATGTGTGTACAAACCATGAAATAATAAAATTGCTAATAAAACCAGGACCCGTTATCCAATCTTCCTGAAAGTAGGCAGGGATGAACCCTTTCAGAATAGGTACATTGAATACAAATTTCACCAAAATTGTTTGGAAAACAAAGATGTTACAGCTGCAAATGTGTTCAAAAAGTACAAACCTTCAGGTGCTTGCACAATTGGGACTCTTTATCCAATCCTTATAAAATTTGGCAGAGATGATCCCTAGTACGAGGGGGGGTACAATCATTCCACATTTCATGCAAAGTATCAAGATACCGGTATCTTTACCCCTTTTTTGATATCTAATCAGAGAAAAGGTACTTTTTGTAGTCAGTATATTTATCTCTTTAAAAACTACTTCCACATGGTAACATTTAGCATTTTAATAAGATACTAGGAAAAAGATATGTCTGAGCCCAAGAATTCTCCTTGTTTCAAGATCTGTGCCCAGCTGTAGGACACCTCAGCAACCAGTCTACCAAGTGGAGAGAAGCACCCCCTTTGAACCTTCCCTGTGGTAAGCAAATGCACAGATCAGCTTCCCTTTTCCAAAATGGCGGCAACGCTGACAGTGCAGTTTTGGAAAAGGGCTGCACGTGCCATTTGTGCACGTGCAGTGGCCATTTGTGCACGTGCAGTGATTTTTTATTTTTTTATACTATTCTTTATTTTAAATGAAAAATGAAATGAAAATGAACAGGGTTTTTATGATAAACCTCCAAACGGATGGGTTTAACCCAGAAAATGAAAATAGTAAGTGCTGCACACTCCTAACGGTGAGGGGCCTGTGCATTGGGTTCAGTATGACCTGAAGCAAGGGGGGTGGCCAGAATGATGGAGAGTGTGATTCACTTGGTCAAGGCACCAGCCCCAGGCAATCTACCATGACCACGCCCACTGGCTCCAGCACTCCATGCCAAGACCCCTCTCACTGGCTCTCAGCCAGGGCACCTCAGCAACCAGTCTCTGGAGTGGAGAGAAGCACCCCACTTTAGAGAGAGCCTCCCCTGACACACTGGAGGAGCTCTCTCAACCCCTGGAAACACTCCTTGAGGTGCCAGTCTCCTCCCCAAAGGTGATCTCAGACTGGCCTGCCTCCCCACACTGTGTTCTACTAGAGACTAGCTTGTGATGATCTACCTCTTGCTGCCTGTGACCTGAGGGAATTTCTGGGCAGTGCCAGATCCACGGAAGTTGGGGCTCTGTGTGAAATGGTGATGTGCCCCACCCCCACCCCCCGAATTGCTGCAGGCCCCTCAGTAGGCCAAGGCTCATGATGTTTGAGGTCCTGTGGGCCTGTGTTTTACACCAAGACCTCTGACATTCATGTTGTCATTTCAAGTTTATTCCTGGTCTCCATGCATTATGCCCCCCCCGCCCCCCAACACACGAGGTCCTGTGTAGTCACACAGTTTGCACATACCTGAGCTCCAGCTCTGTAAAGGGAGCTCGGCCCTTTCTTACATCCTTGGGAGCTTCTCTTTTCTTTAAACAAGCTGGTTTGACAAGAAAGAACAATAGATTTTAAATTCAGAAGGGACAAATGGGAGACTATCTAGCTGGGTCATTTGCATGGCAGAGGCCACAGGAATTTGTCTCCTGCTATATAAAAACGGATATGATCACGATACACTGGTTGTACAGGATTTTAGGGTGAAAGGCAATTTTTTTACAGTAACAGGATATCACATGTACAAGCACAAAATTATCTATGGATTAGTCATTAAAGTCAGTTTTGTTCATAGTATATTAGTCAATCATTTTCTTTGTCATTTCTCAATCTTGGTTGTCAGTCACCTGCTTCTTCTTGCTGGTGGTATTGTCAGTGTCTGGCAATATGCTCAATATAAATATCTAGAGACCATCAGATGATGTCCAGGGTCATAAGCCACCACATTAGGTTGGCGTAGCATCTGGGGTCTGGGGAACTCTGCGTACTCTGGGTGTTTTCACATGAGATGGCGCTCACCATCACCATGGACTTACCCAGGCAGTGGTGGAATCCATCATTCCTGTCAGGATCTGGCCCGGCTGCTGAAGTAACGTGATGGCAGCCGGGCCAGACTGGGGGCAGAGATGCACGAATGTGGATGCGCCCAACCCCATGCACACCCCGCTCCTCCCAGCTGACAGGCAGCCATGGTGTCCAATGATAGCTGCTATGGTGCCCCACCTCACCCCCTCTGGTCTGGGTACAGATTCAAGTAAAACAGGCTTTCAAACATGAAACTCCACTTTACTCTGGGTCCAGTGGCCAGATCCTGACCATGGTGGGAGCTAGCCCAGGCAATGACTCAGGGATTTCCCTGAGTCACATCCCAGGCAAGCTCCCACTATGGTTGGGATCCAGCCAAGGGAAACATCTGGTGGGTGCATTTGAATGTGACATTGTCCCCTGGTTTAAACTTAGCTAAAGCATGTTAAACCATGCCACCATCACTTTGAAAACACCCTCTGAGGATGGCTTTATTCTAGGAGTCCCAGGTACCCCGCATGTCAACGATAAAGGTGTGGACGGAGATGGAGAAGCATTACCCCCTCACAGTATCAGCTAGTGTGGCATTCTGTGGGCCTCGACAAATGCAGCATACTGGTTCTTGAAGGTGATAGTCATGTCCCATTTAGACAGTGGCTACCCAGCCAGTTGCCCCAGGAGAACTCCATGCCTGGCTAGGCCCAAATGCCTCTTCCTCCAACTGGGGTCACTGAGGGCAGAGAGTCCTCCTGAGCAAACACAGGCTAGGGGCATGGAGCAGGACTCGCTCATACCAGGACTTTCCTGAAGAGCTGCTACAGGATTTTCCCCACTCACCCAGGCTGCATGTGGCTGAGGGTGGGGAAGACGCTTGCAGGCACTCCCTCCAGAGTTAGCTGGTGGCTGAAAGAGGGCTAAGGAACCTGACAACAGGGAGTAGTAGTACATGGCTCAGATGGGAAGTGTGGCTATTTGTCTCCCTCTAGTGCCCAGGGCACATGAAGCAGTTTTGAGTCAGCTGCTGCCCTTCGGCTTTAGGTTTTAAGGTCAGAAAGAACCATCTTTCAAGAAGATGGGAAATGAAAGGAAAGGGTCCAGATTATGGATCTATGTCTTCTCCTATATTTCAATTGATGCTCTCATCTCTGCTGCCTTCCCCTGAGCTCACTCTTTCAGGAGGGAGTGGGTCCAAGGACCAGATCCAGAGGCCAAATAAAAAATAGCTATGGCCAGTTTTGGTCGTACCAAAGGTTCTCCACCCCTGATCTAGTCAGAAACAGAGACCCTGAGTTCCAACCCCACAGACTGCCTGTCCAGGGAGATCCTTACTCCAGAATGAGCAAGCTAACCAGATGTAAGAAGAGAAGGTGGCCAGCCTGCATGGAGCAAGCTGATCTTTTTCCTGAACCTGCTAGGGCAGGCACACGCTTGTGTGCGGAGGTGGAGAGGAATTCAGGTCCTGCAGCTTTCTCTTCCTTCTGCATAGCATCGTGCCTCCCCCCCTCCCCACCAAAAAGGAGAGAGCCATCTTCCCTTACAGCATGAGTGAGGTGTGAGGAGGAATCCCCTCCCGCTCTGCCGTGTTGCTTTGCTTTCCTGTGAGGGAAAGAGTGAGCAAAGCTGTTTGTGTAGCTTCTGGACAAGAGCTGGGACTTTGCTCCTGCTGGGAAGGACGATGCCAAAGCCTGGCTGCTGGCTGCCTCTGAGCAGGGCTCAGCCGGACTCCCTGGAGGGGGTGGTGATGGGAATTCATGTGGCCCTAATTAGAGCAGGAGCCCACCCCTGATTCTGTACCTGAACTTTCTTGGGATGCCCCTGCACTGCAAACACATAGCTAGGTTGGAATGAGCCCTGGTACAGAAAATAGAATGGACCCCTCTGTCCCCCCTTCCCAGCAGCAGGGGGCTGTAGACTCATGGGCTCCAGTGCAACTACAACATCTGTCCCTGCTAGAGCTACATTCCTGCCCTTGCCCCTCACAGCATCCTTCCCATTTCGCAGTCACAGTCCCCTGATAGTTCTTCAGAGCTGCCAAGGAAGAATTATCAAGAGGGAAATTCTCATCATCCACCATGCAGAGTAGTAATGGCCAGAAGCCAAGGGCAGAAAATTTACATAAAATGTACACGTTAGTTTGAATACATTTATGCCAATTTCACATGGCCCATTACCTAACCATGAGGTGGGACTGAAGAAAATAAACTTTTTTTAAAAGCAATTTTAAAAATTGGCTCAATCAAACATCCATATACCTCTTTCATAAGCTAGATGTGAACCCTTGTCTTTCTAGTCATTGGGTAAAAACAGATATGATGATGGCCCACTTTGGCCCAGGAGCCACCAGGATGCCTGTTCTGGTGCTGCCAGATGTTAGCCTGGGACTTCCCCGGCATGAGTAGGTGACTAGTCTGGGCTGAGTCCTTGGAAAACTCAGAGGTTATAGCCCAGACTACAGACCACCTACATGAGCCAATGTGGGCCACAGCAGGCCAGCGTCCCTGCTCTGGCCTGTCTAATCTGCTGCAGGTTGGGTGCTGCCATGGCTGCCCATCATTAGCTGTCATAGTGTCTGTCATGGCGGTGGGTGGGGTGTTGGGAGAAGGGCGGGGCTAGCCGCAGGCATGTTTGTTCGGTGCCCTGACCCATTTCCCACCCTGGGCATGTGTCTGTTTTTACCCATCATTTCAAAGCCTTATGATACACACTTCCTCCAATGGCTTAGCTCCTGAGGAATACTTCCATTCAATACGTCCTGCAGGATGAAAGAACGGACTGTGAGCACCTGGGGGTGGGTGGGTGGGAACACAGATGGCCGGGGAGGAGGTGTAGCGATTATTTTTAGAGAGGAGTGGCCTGTTAGGAGGTATCCAGTTCAGGAGATTGTGGGTATTGAGGCCCTTCACGTGGTGTTCGATTTGGCCGGGGGCAAGCTAGGGGTGCTGTTGGTATACCGGGCCCCTTCCTGCCCAGCAGCATCCCTTACCGCTCTAGCGGAGCTGGCCTCGGAGGTGGCATTGGGCTCCTCTAGGACCTTGGTTCTGGGGGACTTTAACATCCACACTGATGCCGGCCTTGTCGTGGCGGAGCGAGAATTCTTGGCCACCATGGCAACCATGGATTTGCCCAAGGAGGTGATCTGCCCGACCCACGTGGGGGGGGGGGCATACCCTCGACATGATCTTCGGTTCTGGCCTTGAGG
>QEPC01015714.1:657171-695513 GCA_003113815.1 Sphenodon punctatus | reverse complement strand
CATCATTCCTCGCACAGTGGCAATGTCATTCCACCACATGAAGAAACAGCCACTCCAACCCCAGGACCCGCCGTCAGGGTTCTGGGGCCAAGTTACAGGCAGGGAGGGCTGTCCCAATATCCAGAAGCTGCCACTCTAGCCCCAGGACCCACCGTCATCGGTCTGGGGCCATCATTCCTCACACAAAGAGCCTTTTTCTGAATGCCCAAACCAAACACGACCGAACCGAATGGCCAAACCTGAACGCGGTGACCGGACCGAACCAAACCGAACAGCTGAACCTGAACCGCGATATGTTCGCCCATTCCACAAGAGCTGGTATTATTGTCCTTAAATTGGTAAATTTACACATTGAACTTGGGGCCAACCAGATCTCAGGAGATGAAGATGTTTCTGCAAAATGGAAGATGTCCTTAAAACAAGAGTAATTTGTAGTGTATGAGCGCTGGTAGTGATGCTTAATTCTTGCAGGCATCTGTTCAGAGTCTTAGATAGGGCTCCCAGGACACCAATGACAATTGAGCCGTGATCCATAAATCACTGACTTGGAGAGCTTCAGTGGAGCTTCTCTGAACTAAGTGTTTTGTGGACTGTGGCCTTGGTACCACTTTAGATTATCCTCCTCACAGTATTATTATTATTATTTATGATCACTAGAAAGAGCTTTGTCTGCATCCTGTTTATCCTGGGTCATGGCACATGCACTGACTACTTGTAGGTGTGAGGTTGTACTGAAGTCTGATAAACTAGATTAATTCTTTAACGAATTTATTATTATATTGTAATCTGGGCTTGATGATGTAATGTTGAGATGTGTTAGTTGGCTATGCTGTTTCCTTCCCTGTGCGTATTATATATATATATATTCAGACAGGAGTGTTCTGAAGTTTTGTAGACTTGAGTAATTTTTAATTGGAACTGTTTTTATTTGCTTTATTTATCTTATGTTTGTATTTCCAGAATTACTATTGAGTTAAATTTGTTTGATTCTTTTTTATCTTCAATTTTGTCATAACCTATGGTTTGAGACAATTATATTTATTATTATTAATTATTAATTATTATTAATTATTATTATTATTATTTATCCTGGCTCCCATGCTGTGTTTCAGTCTGTTACACCTTGCCACTGCGTGCCACGCTTTTAAACAGACCAAAGTCACTCCCCCCCACCCCTCCCATGACATGGTTCTTGAAGGAAAGAGCAGCCAGTATTTATTTTGACAATGGAAAGTTCTCTTCTTCGACCTTTCTGGGGACCTTTTCTCTGAGATGAAAGAACAGAGTGTTTATTTTAATCCCTTGTATACACAGGTTGCTGTATAAATAGAAAACGTGCTTCTACAAAAGCCATTCAGTTTATTGTTCAATTGGGATGGTGTTGTCAGTGTTTGGGGGGGTGGTTCCAAGAGAGATGGGCACCCTCAGTTTTCTGTGGCCACGATGGGAGGTACTCAGGGACCTTGGCAAGGCCAGAGGCTTAAAATTAAATCACATGGGAGTGGGAATGAAGTTGTGGAAATGAATTATCTTCTGCCTCCAGCAGGAAATGCTCCATTGGCAGATCAGGAATGGGATTTTAATGGAGACCAAGGTCACAGCACTTTCCTTAAGTGAAGCAAGCTTTTTATCTGGAACCAAACACAGACAATCTCATGAATCTTGCTGTAGCAATGTATAGAATCACAGAGCTGTAGAGTTGGAAAGAACCTCATTTATTTATTTATTTAAAATATGCCCCGCCCCTCCTGCCACAGGCAACCCGGGGCGGCTAACAAATCAATCAATAAAAATATAATATAAAATATATAAAAACATTAAATCGCAAAAACAAACAATAAAAATGGGGAGAAAAAAACCCCTTAACACCCACCACCCTCACACTTCTCCCTCGCCAAATGCCTGATGGAAAAGCCAGGTCTTACAGTTTCCACGGAAACCCAGGAGGACTGGGGCCAGATGGGCCCCCACCGGGAGGGATTTCCAAAGGCGTGGTGCGGCCACCGAGAATGCCCTGTCCTGCATGGGCCCTGGGGAAACCCGAGGGACCTCCAACAGGGTACACCCAGATGACCACATGGGCCTGTCCAGAACCCGGGGAGTGAGGCAGTCACGCAAATAGGCAAGGCCCAGATCATGTAAGGCTTTATAGGTCAAACCCAACACTTTGAATCGGGCCCGGAAGACTATTGGCAGCCAGTGCAGAGATCAGAGCACTGGTGTAATGTGCTCTCGGCGGCCCAGCCCCACCAGGAGCCGGGCTGCTGCATTCTGCACCAGCTGAAGCTTCCGGGCTGTCACCAGAGGTAGGCCCATGTAGAGTGCATTACAGTAGTCTAACCGAGAGGTGATAAAAGCATGGATGATCATGTCCAGATCTGGAACCGAAACCAGCGGCTGAAGGCGCCACACTGCAACTGGCGAAAGGCACTCCTTGCCACAGCCTCCACCTGGAGATCCAGGTGGGCTGGACATCGAGGAGCACCCCCAGGTTCCGCACCTGGGAAGTCAGTGGAGGGCAAACCCCCTCAACCGAGGGGGTCGCCATCTCCATCGACTTACCAACTAACATCACCACCGTCTTGTCAGGATTCAGTTGCAATTGATTAGCCCTCATCCAGTCCCCCACAGCTGCCAGACACCAAGGAAGCACCGAGACAGCCAGGCCTGGGTCGGTTGAAAATGAGAGGTACAGTTGGGTGTCATCTGCATACTGATCACTCCGTACCCCCTGATTACCTTGCAAGTGGCTGCATGTACATGTTGAACAGGAGAGGTGACAAAACAGAACCCTGCGGGACCCCACACGAGAGGTCTCGGTGAGATGAAAAATGATCACTGAGCACCACCCGCTGAGTTCTCCCGGTCAGGAATGAACAGAACCATTCAAGAATGATCCCACCCACCCCCACACTGTCCCGCAGGCACATCACCAACATCTCGTGGTCAACGGCATCAAATGCAGCCGACAGATCTAATAGGACCAAAAGGGTCGACTGACCCTTATCCTTTTCACGGTGCAGATCATTGACCAAAGCCACCAATGCTGTCTTAGGGCCATGCCCTGGATGAAAGTCAGATAGTGAGGGAATCCAGATAACCAGTGCGGTTGAGGTGGCCTTGGAGCTGCTGAGACACTACCCTTCCCTAAAAAGGGAAGGTTAGAGACAGGCCAATAGCTGGCAGGGGAGTCAACATCAGCAATGGTTTCTTGAGCAAAGGCCGTACCACTGCCTCCTTGAGGCAGGCCAGCACTCTTCCCTCCCGCAGGGAGGCGTTGACTACCCCAGCCAGCAACGGCCCCATTGTCTCCCGGCAGGTCTTAATCAGCCAGGACAAGCATAGATCTAATTCACAAGAGGTGGCTCGAACAGCCCCCAGCACCTCCACTACATCAGCGGGTGTCACCGACTGAAACTGATCCCATAAAATTGGACAAGGCAGGGTTTTTAGTTCTACCACCTCCACCTCCTCCACTGTATTAAGTGTGGCATCAAGGTCTTGATGAATTACAAGCGACTTTCTCCGCAAAATAATCCGCAAAAAGGTCACAGCGGGCAGATGATGACTCAACTCCAGGGTTGAGGGAAGCTGAACTGACCAGCCACCGTACAACCCGGAACAGCTCCGCTGGACGGGATTTAGCGGATGCAATGAGGGTAGCAAAGAACTCCCTCTTTGCTGCCCACATAGTCACGGCATAGGCTTGTAAACTAGCTCTAGGCCACAATCTGTTGGCTTCAGTCCAAGAACGATGCCACCGTCACTCTAACCGTCACCCCTCCTGCTTCAACATCCGCAGCTCCTTGGAGAACCAAGGAGGCCCGTGGAGCCTCCGCCTGGGCAACAGACACCTGGGAGCCATTTGATCGATGGCCTCCGTCAGCAAGGTGTTCCACAGCTTGACAAGGTCATCGATGTGACAGTTGTCCAGGTCAGAGGGTAACTCCCCCAGAGCGCCTAGAAACCGTACTAGGTCCAACAGTCCCCAGGGGCAGACCATCTTAATAGGTTCCGCACCCTTCCAGGGGCAGACATGTGCTAGAAGGGAGGTCTGCAGGAGGTAATGGTCCGTCCATGACAAAGGCACAGTTGATATCTCCCCTATTAATGGACCACCCGCCTCAAGGCCAGTGTAAAACATGAGGTCTAAGGTATGTCCTCCAAGATGTGTTGGGCTGTTGACCCTCTGGGACAGGTCCATGGTTGCCATGGCGGCCATGAACTCATGCTCGCTCCCCCCCCCAATCATGAGTCATCTAAGTCCAGCCCCCTGCCCTGAGGCAGGATACCCTATACCTAAAGTGCCCCTGACAGATCCCTGGCCAGTCTTTTCCCAAAAACCTCCAGAAAAGGAGATTCCACAGCCTCTCTAGGAAACTTGTTCCACAGCTGAACTCTTCTAAAATTTCAAAAGTTTTTTTCTCATATTTATCCTAAACCTACCTTTCTGTAATTTAAACCCAAGAATTCTTGCCATGTCCTCAGTGGCACTAGAGAACACATGTCCTCCATCTTTTTAATTGTGTCCTTTTAAAAATTTGAAAACTATCAACATGTCCCCACCTTAATCTTTTTTTCCCCTCTAGGCTAAACATGCCCAGTTCCAGCAGCCTTTCCTCAAAGAACTTGTATTCAACCTTTGATCATCTTCATTGCTCTCCTCTGGGACAGAAGAACTGGACTTTCCTGGGTTTGGCACTCAGGGGGGTTAGTATTGAAGAAAGTCTACAGCTGAGGCTACTAGGAATGTGGTTAGGCTATGTTAACCTGGCAGTCCAAGGCTAAGGTCTGCTTAAGGGAAGGCTGGCTTTGGGTGCCTTAGATGAATGTGGAGATGCTCAACCCCAGAGCAAGTCTGGGGGTGCATCCCCACATCTGCCCACTTGCAGCTGTGCCTGGGTCCATTTTAAACAGACCTGATGGCTGCCATGGTCCACAGTCTGCCTGTGCAGCATCCCCTCCCCACACACCATAGACATGCAGGTGGATTGACCACTGGTCTAGGTTGCTACCCACAGCTCCATGGCATTGCCCACAGCAACCCCTGGCCAGGAGCAGAGCTGCAGCGGCCATCCACCAAGTAGATGGACCACTGCTCCACCTCCGCACTTGCTGTGGCAAGTCTGGGCAGCCTGCTGGAACAGAGCAGGTGATGCCTGCTCCACTTCTGCTCTCCCTACCTGCACATCTGGCAGCCGGCCTTTACACAGATGGACCACCCGGGTATGAGGTGGAGCAGAGCTGTGGGTGCCATCCCTGTAAATACACCCAATGTTCTGTTAGGTAGAACAGGAGATCTTAGCCTAGGGGCAGTAACCCTCAGCTGGGGCTCACCGGTATGTTTTGTGCTTGTCTTCTTGCTGACTGTGTGGTGATGTGGGACTTACTAAATAGGTTAAATGGTTCTGGTTAAATGGGTCCCTGAGAGAGGCTGCCTCCCACAGTGTGGTGCCTTCCTGGAATTGGCAAGGAGAGCATACCAGCCTGTACTCGCTTAGGCAGCTCCCCACCTCTTGCTCAGCATTAGTCATGGGCGGTGAGGAGAGGCAGCAGGACTCTTGGGCTCTATTCCCCCACACTGATGCTTTGCTGGTTTAATCACATTAGGAACCTTGATTTCCCATCTGACCTCAGCCTCCCCTGTCTCAGCTGGGCAGAATAGTACTAGAACTAATAGTCAATGAATTAACATGATATGCATGTTGAGATCCTTGGATCCCAATGATGCCTGGTTCCAGAGAAATCTTATTATTCACCAGATGGTAGCACCTACAGCACCAAGGCCTCATTGTGCTAAGCGCTGTGTACGTCCAAAGAAAGAGTCTATGTGCCCCAAAGAGATTGCAATCTGAGTAAACAGCATGGGATGATTTCACTTTGCTTTACAGCAGGGGAACTGAGCCACAGAGCATGACTAGTCCGAGGGCAACCAGGGAGGATGTAGCAAGTTCAGAAATAACCACAAACATTGCCAAATGCCAATCCAGTTCAGTGCAAGGACCAGCAGACCAGCCTTTCTCTCTGGGAGGACAGAAGGGAAATCCAGTCCAGTTCAAATGGAGGACCAGTGGCAATCTAGTTCTTCTCAATCAAATTATATATTTATATTTATTTATTTATTCATTCATTCATTTAAAATATATATCCTGCCCTGTCTCAAAGGCTTCAGGGTAGGTAAAAGCATATAAAAACATCTAAGAATGAAAATACATTTTCAAAATACCAAAATCCCCTGAAAAGAAATAATACAACCAACCCTAACCCCAGCCCCTATCCCTACCTGCCAAATGCTTAACCAAATAAAAAAAAGACATATGTTGCCTTCAGAAAATGCTCAGACTTGGGCTGTGATGAACCAGGCAAAGGGATGTTCTTCCACAATATTGGAGCAGCCACTGAAAACTTCTCTCCATATGCCTCTGCTGTATGAATCTGATGGGCAGTTAATACCTGTGAGAGGGTGTCCCTGGTTGACTTCAGGGATTGTGATGGAACAGGAGGTCGTCTTTCAGATATGTGGAGGCCATGACATTGAGGTTAAAACCGGTGCCTTAAATTGTACCCATAAAGGGATTTGGGAGTCTGCAAAATCCTAAACACATGTTAGATTTGATTCCAAGTGGGAGGAGCTGATGGTATAACAAGCAATTATGGCCTGAGAGGGAGATCTGAACCCACCTGCATGGACTTCTTCTCACCTCACAGAGCCCCATCATCCTCTCTGTGGCCTTTTCCTCAAGCGCTCAGTCATAGTATTTCCATGCAGATGCGGCTCCTGGCAAAAAGCTCTCCCAAACAGCTAGCCAAGGGCAGGAAGTAGCAGATAGTGTGTGAGTGGCTGGGGAGCATAGTTGGGCTGTGAGGTAGACTTCCAGTTTGGGACAGTCGAGGTTGCGTAGCATTGTGTTTTCTCTTTTCCTTTTACCTCATTCTCTCCATTACCACAGTGGTGGGAAAACACTCTCAGAAGGAAGCCAACTGGTTTCACCAGATGGCTGCCCCTCTGACCTCAGCCGTTCCCTGTCTTTAACTCTTCCGTACAAAAACAAGGTGCGGGCCAACCAATCAATTAATGGTTTCCTCATGTTCAGCCATTCTTTTGGCCTGATGTGGGAAATCTCCTGCTCTGTGGGACTGGGCTGACAGAAGGGTATTGTTTTTATAGGTGTCCATAAAACTGCCTGCAGACAGGGAATTTGTTCACAGGGATGGTGCAAAATGACTAGACTGTCCTGTGAGTTAAACTATGTGCTATGGGTTTAGGGTGAGATTTTCAAAAGGGAAAGGAATTAGATGCCCTAATCTCACTGGATTTCAGGAACATCAGGTGCATAATTCCATTAGGATTATGGTAGGAGAGCAGCTTTAATGAATTGGCCTGTTGCAAAATGCTGGTGAAGGTCAGGTTGCTTGATTCAGCAGTGTCCCCTGTGGGTGTACTTGTCTTTCTGTGTTTTTGTTGAGCAGGTAGATAAGTGTGTGTGTTTATGTAAATGAGGCAGCGGTGCCACTCTGCTAACACACGGTGTCCCCGTGGCCAAATTATTATTATTATTATTATTATTATTATTATAAGCATTTGTATAGTGCCAGCTGTGTACCTGGTGCTTTACAGAACAATAAGAAAGACGTGGTCCCTGCCTACGGCTTGCAATCTAATAGACATGGAGGGGGGAGACAAGGAGAGGGGACATAGGTAGAGACAAGGGATAAATAACATTCAAGTGGATGCGAAGTCTCAGGTGCACGTACTTGGCTTGGTTGCAGTTAGGCAGGAGTCTGCGGGGAGGGCAGACAGCAAATATTGAAAGGAAAGTTCTAACAGGCATCGGGAAAGGTGGCGAGCAAGAGGTGGGTTTTGAGGAGGGATTTAAAGGTGCGGTGGGAGGGGGCAAGGCGGATGCAAACAGGTAGGGAGTTCCAGGCATGGGGGGCAGCAAGGGAGAAAGGGCGAAGGCGGTTGGAGAGAAGGGGAGATGAGGGAGAGCAAGGGAGGGGGCAGAGGAGGAGTGGCGAGTGCATGCAGGAGTGTGTAAGGAGACCAGGGCTCAGAGGTAAGGGGGAGCCAGGTTGTGAAGGCATTTATAAGTGAATACCAGGAGTTTGTGAAGGATGCGTTCGTGAAGGGGGAGCCAGTGAAGTGAGGAGAGGAGAGGAGAGGAGAGGAGAGGAGAGGAGAGGCTGCACGTGGTCCAAGCGATGGGCTGAGTGGATGATCCTAGCAGCGGAGTTTGGGATGGAGATAAGGGGGGACAGGTGAGAGCGGGGGAGGCCAGTAAGGAAGAGGTTTCAGTAATCAAGGCAAGAGATGACCATGGCGTGAACAAAAGTTTTGGCAGAAGAGACAAAGGGGCGAATCCGAGCAATGTTGTGGAGGGTGAAGCAACAGGACTTGGCAACCGAGTTGATGTAAGGTTTAAAGGAAAGGTGAGTATCGAAGATGAAGTCCAAGCTACGAGCTTGGGGAACGGGGCGGATGGTGACCCCATCAATAAGGATGGACAGGGAAGAGGGAGAGGAAGGGTAGGGAGGAAAGATAAGGAGCTCAGTCTTAGCCATGTTGAGCTTGAGCTGACATTGGAACATCCAGGTGGAGATATCAGAGAGACAGTTGATGAGGCGAGCTTGGACAGAGGGGAGAGAGAGGCGCTGGAGAGATAGAGATGAGTGTCATCAGCATAGAGGTGATATTTGAATCCATGGGAGGCAATGAGTTTGCCAAGGGACAGGGTGTAGATAGAGAAGAGGAGAGGGCCCAGGGCAGAGCCTTGGGGAACCCCAACCAAGAGGGGGAGGGAGGAGGAGTTGGAATTGGGAAGAGACACATTAAAGGAGTGGTCAGAGAGGTAGGAGGAGAACCAGTCAAGGACAGAGCCACAGAAACTAGGGAGCGGAGAGAGTCCAGTAGGAGTGAGTGGTCGACAGTGTCAAAGGCAGCAGAGAGGTCAAGGAGGACAAGAATGGAGTAAAGGTACTTAGATTTAGCGACAAGTAGATCATTGGTGATCTTGGCAAGGGCAGTTTCAGTGGAGTGAAGGGGGCAGAAGCCAGATTGGAGAGGGTCCAGGGAGGAGTTGGCAGAGAGGAGATTCAGGCAGCGGGAGTAGACCACACATTCCAGAAGCTTAGAGGTGAAGGGAATGAGGGAGACTGGCCTGTAGCTAGAGGGGTCAGTGGAGTTGAGGGTGGACTTTTTGAGGATGGGAGAGACAGGGGCATGCTTGAAGGTGGAGCGGAAGGAGCCAGTGGAGAGGGAGAGATTAATGACATTTAAAAGGGGGGGGCAACAGTGGGAGCGATGGAGGTCAGGAGGTGGGAGGGGATTGGGTCGAGAGGGCAGGTGGAGGGGTTGGAGGAAGAGAGCAAAGAGGAGATTTCCTTAAGGGAGGCAGGAGAGAAGGAGGAGAGGAGAGAGGGGGCGGTGAGGGAGCGGGGAGAGGAGATGGGTGGGAAGCAATGTCCTGGCAGATCTTGTCAATCTTTGCGGTGAAGAATGACGTGAGATCCTGAGCAGAAAGGGAAGACGGTGGAGGGGGGCAGGGGGCTTGAGAAAGGAGTCAAAGGTGGAGAAGAGGCGGCGAGGGTCACGAGAATAGGATTCAACCTGGGAGGCATAGTAGTGTTACCTCGCCAGGGAGATATCGGAAGAGAGGGAGGAGAGGGAGAATTTATAGTGGAGGAAGTCAGGGTGGGAGTGGGATTTGCACCAGAGGTGTTCAGCAGCTCAGGTGCAGGAGCGGAGGTAGCGGATAGTAGGGATGAGCCAAGGATGGGGGTTTCGGGGTCGAACGGAGTGGGAGGAGAGGGGGGCAAGAGAGTCGAGGGTCGTGGCAAGAGAGGTGTTAAGAGAAGAGATGGCAGTGTCAGGGAAAGAGGAGGAGAAGACAGGTGGGAGGAGGGGGGAGAGGGAGGACGCAAAATCTAAAGGGTTAATAGCCTGCAGATCATGGAAGGGATGTGGAGCTGGAGAAGAAGATGGGGGTTGGTGGGAGAGGTTGAAGGAAGCGAGGTAATGGTTGGACATGGGACAAAGGTCACAGGATCAGCAACAGTACAGTTTCTGGAGAAGAGGAGGTCGAGAGAGTGGCCATCGGTGTGGGTGGGGGAATCAGTCCAGAGGTGGAGATCAAAGGAGGAGGTTAGGGAGAGAAAACAGGAGACAGAGAGCATCAACATGGATGTTGAAGTCACCAAGAATGAGAGCGGGAGTATCATCGGAGAGGAAGAAGGTAAGCCAGGATTCAAAGTCCGTGAGGAAAGGGGGCCAGGGGGGCGGTAGATGACAGCGACATGAAGGTGAAGGGGGAAGTAGAGACGCAGAGAGTGAGCCTCAAAGGAAGGGAAGGAGACGGTGGGGGGAGGAGAAAGGGGCTGAAATCGACAGGGGTTGGCAAGGAGAAGGCCCACGCCATCACCCCAGCCTTTGGGGCGGGACCGGTGAGAAAATGAAAGGCCTTTCGAGGAAAGGGTAGCAGGGGTCATGAATGAAGGGGGCTTTGTTAATGGAAGAGCGGCAGTTCCAGAGGGAGCAGGAGAAGGGGAGTTGATCAGGGAGAAGGTAGGGAATGCAGAAGAGGTTGGGGGATGTGGAGCAGTGGGGTTTGCAGGGACTGTGTAAGGGTGGGTGGAGGGGAGGAGGGAGCTTTCAGGGACTAGTTAAGGGGGGTGAAGAGGAGGAGGGGGAATAGGCAAGGGGGAAAATAAGGGGTGGGGAGGTTGGAGAAAGAGTGTTGGAGGAGGGAGAGGGAGAATCAGGGGAGACAGCAGCTATGGGAGAAGGAGAGGTTCTGAGAGGTATGAGAGGTTCTGAGAGGTATGAGAAATTATTGCAGGGCTGTATTGGAGCCAATGCAGCTCTGCAACCTGTATTTCCCATAAGTGTCCTCTAAAATTTGTATCTCTGGCCACCCTACCTCTGTCCAAACTCAGAGCAGTTGTCCTCTTGGGTTAGTGTCAGGGGGTATTTTCAGACATGACGGGGCCTGTTTGGGCCCTGTCACGGAAACACCCATTGATCCCCCGCCGGGATCAAACCGGCACGTCCAACAGACATTCCGACGGATCCCGGCGGGGAATCGGGGAGGGGGCGTGGCCATGCAGCTCAACGTGCGGCCGCACAGTCCTGCTCCCCCACGCTCCCTAGGCCAGCCGCCCTCTGGGAGACTGGTGGGTGCTGCGGCCAATGCAGCCGCAGCGCCCGCCCCCCCCGGGGTATTGACCATGGCCTGGAATCCCACCTCTGATTCCGGGCCGTGGTCCGGGAACAGACGAGATGATTCCCCTGATCACGGGCGGGAATCACATTGAACACGCAAACAGAGATGGTCTGGGCAGGACCTCCGTTTGCGTGTTCAATGTGATTCCCCCCCATGATTCACGGGGATGAATATCTGGCGGGCGGCTTCCGATCGCCCCAACAGACGTTACGAGATCACGATCCCCATGTGGGAATTCCCCATGGTTGAGCGTGATCTCGGAACGTCTGAAAATACTCAAGGTGTTCTTGGTGGAGGGTTTTACAGCTGTTGAATGATTCCCTAGGAGAAACTAATGAGCCCTAAACCAGTCTGCTTGCTTAGCAAGAGATTGGGTGGCTGCCGTGTTGGTCCCAAGTGACAGAGAGGGAAGCAAAGTGGTTTGAATTATATTTTTTATTGAACCAACTGCTTTTGGGGGAAATAAGCAAGCTTCCAGGTCACACAGCGCCCTTCCTCAGGCATGTAGCATAGCCCATCTGGTTATTTGCCTTCTTCTTGCTCTCTTATTTGGTCTGGCTACACTACATGCTCAAGGAAGGGCCTTGTGTGTCCCAAAAACTTGCTCATTTGTTATTTCCACCAACAGCAGTTGGTCTAATAAAAGATACCTTTTAATCCATTTTGCTTCCCTCTCTGCTTAGCAAGACACAGAATCTCCCATCTCCCAAAGGGTGCTCTTCCTGAAAGAACCCTCACACTCCGTGGAGAAAGGACAATGTGGAGAAAGCACTTAGGGTCAATGAGAAGAGGGGAATGCAAAGTCTGGGTCCAATAGTGACAAATGCAGAGTGGAGGAAAGTCCTGCAGTAACAATTCCAGAGCTACTTCTAATTGCATACCTGGTGCTTTTAGGCTATAATGAGGGATGCTTAATAGATCAGGTTAAATTAAAGAGTGTTAATTCATCTGAATGAGGGGGATAGAGCTAGCATGGTTCCTCTCAGAATGAATCCTTCCTCTCCAGATTGTAGAATCCTTTGGTTATAGTTAACAAACCAGCAAACCTAGGGTGGGGAAACGCTGTGCTCTCAGACTTTTCCCAAACTCCTAAATCCTCCATAAGAGACCATTAAAGAAACCTGGTGACGGCAGAGTAAGAGGCCTGGATTAGAACCGTCTTTAGGGCTAGAAGTAAGTGGCCATTCTCCGCACAGGCAGAGCAGCGTTTCCGAGATTAGCTAGGAACAAGAGGCATTTAATAAACTTGTTAATAGCCTAGGAGAAGGACTGAGCTGTGAGATGGCAACATGTGCTCAGACATGAGCAAAATCATGTGGGTTAATGACTGGTGAAGATTGGAAGGAATCCAGTAAAATTAAATGCCCTCAGGCAAGAAGAGAGCTAATAAAATGCAGCCTAAGTTCTATTTACACATTACCTTAGTAGTAGAGAGTGTTGTGAGAATTCCAGGGAGAAACCCAGTAGTACAGAATCCTAGAACTGGCAGGAACCCCAGCGGTTACCTTAGCCAGACCCTTGCCATTAAGCAGGATCCACAATACCTACACCATCCCCTGAGAGATAGGGTGATTTCAGACGTTACGTTTGTGGCATTCACCACAGTCAACCTCAGTCAAACGTGGGCAGTGGTAAAAGAGCTGTGCATGTCTGTTGGCTCGCATCCAGATGTTCACCACAGTCAAACATGGGCTGGGGTGAACCTAACCACGCTTCGTGAGGTCGGGGCGGGAGGAGGTCGAGAAGTGTGGTGAATGCTCACCACAGCAGGGGTGAATGAAAAGTAACATCTGAAGGGAAAACCGTGGCTGCGGTGGAAGGAAATGACCACAGGCCGTGGTGACAGCACGCAGCGTCTCTGCTAGGCAACCAACAACAAGCGGCACACAGAGGGATATTGAAAGGGCAGGCAGCAGTAGTGGCCCGGCGCCCAGGAGGAGGAAGCGCCCGGGAGGAGTGTTCCACAGAGGAGGACCCCCTCCCTTGCAGCCGGAGATCCCTGAGCAAGCCCCGGCACAAGGCACTGACACAACGGAGGAGATGCCAGGGACCTTGGGCACATGCGGCCGACACACACCCAGCCCTACCTCCGGCAAGGGCACACACACCCCAGCGGACTCCGAGGAGGGGGAGGGGGAGGGGGAGGAGGAGACCGTCACCCTGACACTCATGGCCTGCAGCCCCGGAGACTGGGCAGACACCAGCCCCAGCGACCGCCCAGCTTCGGAGGGAACGGACACCGAAGGAGCAGGTAAGGGCAGGGCACACACACGGACCCCAATGGGAGGGGGGGCCAAGGCGGTGGAAGGGGATGGCAGCCGTCCGTCCCCCACAGCCCCAAAGGCAGGGATAGGGCATGGGCAGAGGGAGCGGCACAGGAGGCGGGTGGTGCCCATGCCGGGGGAAAGGAGCACACAGAGCATGGAGATGGTAGGGGGGGCTGGGGAACGGCACCCCACATGATGAACTGACCCCTTTGTTGCTGCACAGAGCCACACTGAGCACGGGAGGGCTGTGGTCGGAGCCAGAGAATGCAGGAGCATCGAGCGCGGGCGCGCAGGCGGAGGCAGCATCTTGCACAGGAGCTAGTGGCAACCAGCACACACCAAATGGAGGAGATGCTGGCGGCTGTAAACCGGCTGGAGGAGGGGACAATGAAGGCACTGCAACAGGTGGAGGGGAGGGACCGGGCACTGGTGGCGGAGATGAGGAAGGACCGGCGGCTGCTGAGGTGGGACATGAACCATCAACTGGAGGCACTCCAGGCCAACTGGGACTGGCAGGACCGCTAGGCGGTGGACCATGGGTGGAAACTGGACCACTCACTCAAGCAGGGCACATCCCTCCTTCTGCAGGCAGGGGCCCTGAGTGCCTTCATCATGGCAGCAGCCCCGCTGGGTGCTGTGCCAGCGCCCAGACACGTGCCCCCTCCACCCCCACCGGCCGCACCACAGGCTCTGCCAGCACCGCCACCCCTGCCACCCCAACAGCATCTGGGACCGTGGATCTGGGGACCCATTCCCCCACAGCGGGGATGCCAGCAGCTGGTCTGCCAAGCCCTGATCCGGCAGCAGGCGGCGCAGGGGGGAAGGGGCAGGAGTCCCTCAGGGATGGTAGACAGGGGGTAGGGGCAGGCTTCCTGGCCCAGCCGGCTGACAGCACCTCCTCCTCCACCTCGGAGGAGTGGGGTCAGTAGCTTTGGCCATCCCGGTTGGCCGGGGGAGGGGCCAGGCCAGGTGATCCAGGGAAAGGGGGAGGGGCAGGGCAGCATAGGGGATGGGGAAGGGAGGGGGCGCCTGGCTCCACTGAGGGGGGCGGGAGGGGGGATGGGCACAAGGGCACACGGGTGTACCGGGGTATTGGGCGAGAATGGGGGAGCACAATAAAATGTTGGTGGCACAACTGAACCTGTCCGAGTGCTCTATTTCATGCAGGTACATGGCTACAGCAGCATCGGTGTGACTGTGGTGGTGGTGCAGGTTCAGTTGGGAGGGTCCAGGTGACAGTGGCCTCAGGGAAGGACCATGCGCTCAACATGACAAGCCATCGCTGCCCTGATGTGCTTGGCATAGCAGTACTCACGGGGGTTGGGCACGTCAGCATACAGAGATACTAGGCCAGGCAGGCGGTGTGAGAGGGGGTTCTCCAGAGCGGTCCCGTCGGACTCGCATATGTTGTGGAGGACACAGTAGGCTCCAATGACAAGGGAGGAGGTCTCCACCATATAGTCCAGCTGGCCGGTTAAACATTGCCAACGCTGCTTGAGGGCACCGAAGGACCTCTCGACCACGGTGCGAGCTGTGCTGATGCAGGTGTTGTACTGCTGCTGAGCTGGGGTGATGGGCACTGGGAATGCCTTCATCAGCCATCGCTTCAGGGGATATGCTGGGTCACCAATGATGTATGGGGGCATCATCATCCCCTCTATCCGGGTCATTCACATGTCTGCGAAGTCCCCCCTGTACATGTGGGCAAACAACGGGGAGATGGTGAGGATGCGTGCGTCATGGCTGCGGCCCGAGTGCCCGGTGAATATGTCTGTGAAGTGCCCCCGATGGTCCACCAGGCCCTGGAGCTGTAGCGAGGGGTACCCGTGCCGGTTTATGTACTCGGCCGCATCATCGTCTGGGGACTGCAGGATCGCTATATGGGTGCCATCGATCGCCCCCAGGCAATTGGGGAAGTCCAGGTCCCAGAAACCCACCATAACGGTGTCCTGATCAACCAGCTGGATAACGCACTCCAAGAGCACCCCCTCCACAGCCTCACAGAAGTCCCGCACCAGGCACGCCACAGTTGTGAGCCCCACCCGAAAGTGCTGAGCAATGGATCAGCAGGAGTCTGGGGTGGCCAAGGCCCACACAGTGATGGCGACCTGCTGTGGCACGGGAATGGGGTCTTTCATTTTGGTCCTCAGGGGCTCAAGCCACTCCTGCAGTAGCTCTGCCAGGTGCATGAGGTGCGCCTGTCCATTCGGAAGTGTTTGACCCAGGTGACAGCATTACACCATGCCAGCACCCTCTGCCACCACTGATGAGCCCTCAGCATGGCCCACGTGCGCCTCTGGATAGGCATGCCAAGCTGCAGCACTAGGTACCTGGCAGTCCTCTCCCACGTGCTCCTGGACAGCAGACCCCTACTGCCAGCTGGTAGGTTGTTGACTCATAGCAGCTGCCTGCTGTAGGCCAGTCCGAGCCGCCGTGCCATCTCCAGGGCTAGAAGCCATCTGGCCCTGCTAGTGGCGTGATGGGTGCGTTCCCCCACCCTGGCCATGTACCATTGCTCTGCGTGCATCCCGTCCAGCTCCTCTGTGATGAGCCTCAGCAACTCCACATGCTCCCAGAACCACTCCGTAACCGCCTCATCCTGAGGATGATTATGCCTTACCCCCAACCCCCTAGGCTGGAGCTGGCGGCCCTGTCAGAGATGTGCATCTGCTCTGATGTGCAACTTGGGATGAGCTGTACGGATCCCTTCAAGGTCTTCTACCTGATCAGCTTCCACATGGCCGGCCGTGGCTTCTGCCGGGGAATGTGGCAATGGCCCCACTATGTGCACCTGCTGTCGTTACTGCCCCCTCCACCTGATGGGAGCCCCTGCAGCTGGGTGTAGGGCGCGCTGGCCCCATCTGACATCGTGCTGCCTCCTCAGCACCTTCCTTCCGCCTGTGGCCTGGGTGCTCGTGGCAACGCCTGCTGCCTCCTTGGGACTGCTGGACCCCCTGTGACCCACCTCTGCCTGCCTGCCTGTTGCCCTCTTGCCTGGGACCTGCAGCCGCTGCCCCGGAACCCTCCATGTGGCCTCCTGTGGATGTGTCGCTGACAGCCCTCTGTCTCCGTGAGCTGCCTCCCCCACCCCTGCACCCCTCTCTCCTGCACCTGGCCTGGGGGACCCTGTTCCATGGGGCTGGGCCTGCTACCCCATGTTGGTGGCCCTCGACCATGGCCCGACTTTCAACCGGCCCCCTGGCTGCCTTGGAGAGTGTGACTGGGGGGCTCCCATGCCCTTCCTCCCCCAGTGGCTCCCCTCTCGCACTGGGTGTGCTTCTCCATCGGACCCTGGCTCTGTGGCGGGACATTATTCTGGTTCCCCCTCTCCCGGACTGGGCCCCATGCCCCCCTTGCTGCTGCCCCTTTTCCCGTGCCCTGGTTCCGTGAGCTCCCGCATTGTATGCCTCTTCGCCAGGCTGCTGCCACTTGTGTCCTCAGAAAACGCCTCTTGTGCTTCACTGTGCCTTGTGTTGCCTCCTGTCTCCTTGGGCTGCTGGGCCCCCCTTCCCCTTAACTGCTGGGCAGGAGCCCCCTCCCCCTCCTGCTGGGCTGACCGTGCCGGCCCCTCCCCACCCCCTCCTCCCGTGTGTCCAACCGGCCAGGGAGTTCCCTGTCCCCCCCCTGGTTTGTGCCTCCCTCTGCCCCCATGCTCTGCTCCCCTTTGTTGTGTGGGTGTGCTGCTTCGTTTGTGTGTGCGCTTCTCGTTTTCAAGTGCACGCACCTTCCGTGCGGCCGCTGTTTGCTCATGCTGCTCGCACTGCAGCTCCTTCCACCCCCTCCCATCGTGTTTCCCTTCCCTGGGCGGGGCCCTCCACTGTCTTTGACTTCGTTTGCCCTCTGGTGGCCATGTTTGTGTCCGCGTGACCCCGGGGCCTAGTGGGGCTCCCACCGTGGTTCTCACCACCATGTCATGCCTGTTGGCTTCCCCTGGCCCCTGTTCTCTCCGGTTGGCCCCGGGTGGTGGTGCCGCCCGTCATGTCTGTTGGGGCCGCACATCTCAACACGGCCCGCGGTGACGCCATTCACACCGGGGTGGGATTCACTGTGGTGAATTTAACCGCGTAACGTCTGAAATCACCCATAGCTGTCTAGCCATTTTTAAAGGCCTCCAGTGATGGGGCCTCCACAGCCTGATCCTACTCTTCCACAAACTCTTCCTAGTGTTTATCCCAAATCTTTTCTTTGTTAATTTAAAGAATTATGGCCCCACAGCGTTGAGAGAAAACAACTGGGCACCATTTTGCTATATATCCTGTTCTATTTCATATTGATTAGAATCTACTGCATTCCCACATTACATGAATAATAAGGTTTGTTTTGTGGTAATTTCAGTTTACAGGCCTGAGGAGTAGTGAATATGAATAGTAATCATATAGTGGTAAACTAATGTAATGGGTTAATGCTAAAGGAAACAGTTCTGCCAAACAGAGAGGGACATGCAGCATGTGGAAACTTGCCACCTGCTTCTGAATGTTCACACAATGAGATACCACAGGTGTATAACCACCAGTTTCTTTACCACAGGGTATATTTCCCCTTACTGTAATGTGTGAGCAAACCCCTAGACAAGATAAAGGTAATGTTTATGGACCAGAACAGTTTACAATGCAATGGGCTCTGAAGTAGTCTTAACTTGTCACAAAAAGGCATGGCTGTTGGTATGACTGAGGTATTCAGGGCATCAGTGAGGGTTTATGGGCCACACATGGCATCCCCGTAGAAAGAACACACCAGATTAGGCAGTCAATACTTATTAGATTTGTGTTATTAAAAATAATAATAAAAAAGGAAACATACATATCTTATATATGTTACACTATGTTCCATAGCACTTTAAAAAAAAATCAACACACATTCAACAAAACTCTATGGGAACTTCCCGGGTTGTAAGGTCCCACCCATCTCCCTTTTGGAAGAGATTGGCAAGACATGCAAGTTACAATGTTGCAGGGAAAGAACAGGCTGAGATTAAAGACAAAGAGGCAGTGCTTTCTGCAAGATGCTCCAGTCAGGTCTCGCCGCTGCAGCTGCTCACATTTTACAGCATCCAGGGCAGTTTGCAGAGAGTCAGTGGAATAATCACAGTACCAAGCAAGGGTCGACAGGCTACGTTAAAAATTGACACTGTCAAATCTGTCCACACACATCATGCCAGCAATCAGTGGCTAGGAAAGGAAACAGCTTGCTGAGTGACTCGCCCCAGACATGGCAACCCTGGCACGGGTCAGATTCAGGAGAGGGCAACATGTTACACTTGGCTTAACTCTAGACACATCTATGAGAAAACCATTGTGCAGAGGGACAGTGGTACAGCTGAAAATAGTGGATTTATTATTTGTGGGTATTGTCTGCATTTCTGGGTAGCCCTTTGAGTACCCAATACCCACAAGCAATATGGGTACTCACATACAGGTTTCTCCGGGTAGTCCGATCCAGTCGTTTAGTCATTTGGGTAGTTTGGTTACATCATTTTAAGCAATTGCTCATTCACAGTAACACTAATATTGTAGAAACGGTGTAATCGAACTGACCAAAACACCTGAAAAGCTCCAGGGGAAAAAAACAGCCCAAAATAACAGAAACGGATCCCTGATGCAGTGAGAACAGATATTAGTTGTTCTAACACTGCAAGCTTCAATTGCATAACCAGTTTCAACCATTTGTTTTGGGGAGGGGATATGCAATGGGCTTATCCATTTTGGGGGTACTTTTTTTTTTTAAAAAAAAGCTCTAGCCAGTGCTTTTTCTTTTGTGTGATTTCTACAGTCACCCAATGTGTGTAGGTCTAAACCTGCATACATGCGTATTTGTGTGCACGTTTTCACCCCACAGGCTAATTTCCATCCCACAGGCTGATTTTCATCCCATTTCACTGAGTGCCCACTGAGAAGCAGAACCCACTACATGCACTTGGAGGAGAGCTATGGCTGCTGTTGAATCTCCTCCAGTCCTACTGATTCACATTGAGCATTGTTAGCCTTGTAATAAATTTTGATCCTGCAAATTTATTTCAGCAAAATTTGACAGAGGGGCAGAAGGCCCAAAGGTTAGTAGGGACTGAAACTTTCATGCCAATAGGTGCACCTGTAAGGAAGAGAGGGCCCCTTTTGGAACCCAAAATCCCACTGACTTACATAAATCATCCCCCTGCTCCCCCCCCCCTTTTAGGAAACCAGTCTCCATTACTTTGGGTGCTTGCTCATGGACTGTGGTTGATAAATTGCTCAGAAATCCAGGGGGACTCACCCACATTCCAGGCTCAATCCCAGAATTATGGCCCATGAGTGCTCCATGCTGAGCAGCCGATGGATTGAGAATCAAGAATGTCCTCCTTACAGCTCAAGCCCAGGCTGGGGCTTGTGCTGTGGAGAGAGGTGGAAGGGAAGAACATCTGGATTTTGGAGAAGTTGGGATATGACAGCCCAATGTATGGAACTATTTGACTTTCTAACAAGTCCCTTTTCCTGGTCTTTGTGCAGTTTCTGGCATTAGTTGATCTGGCAGCTCCCCAAATTCATGTCTTAGAGAGGATCTACCCCTGCTGCACATGCAAGAGAGTCAAGGGCACACAAAGAGATCCCACTCCTCTGTGGTTCTCATGGGATGGTTGCCACTGGGGAACCTTGCTTCCTCCTGCTTCCAAGTACAGTGTTTACATAGGGTGAAAACAGCCGTGACGCTAGTAACCACCCTTGGTGGTCATTTATGCATGTTTCAGGGCTGCATAAGGCACCAATACAGCCCTGCAACATGCATAAATAGCCACCAAGGGTGGTTAAAAGGTGGTTAGCGTCAGGTTTGTTGTCACCCATAGTATTTTTCTGTGAGACTGCTACTAACTGGAGCAACCTGACCCCTGAGATTCTGACACACAGGTACTCACAAGGGCAAAGCAATGTACTCCTAAGTACCAGGAATGTGGGACACAACTACTGATTTGCTCTAGGGTAGTGAGAATGCAAAGGAGTTGTATCAAAGCTAGGGAATCCCATTTGAACAAGTCCTAGGCAAAGGCAAACAGTGGCTACAATCTTACTAAATTTTATTGGCCATGATCCATAAATCATTTACTACACAGCAGGCCCACTGAAACCCTGTGCATTCTCTGGAGTAAGCGACTTGGACTGCAGCCATTGAAGTCACTTCAAAAGGTCCCTGTGGCCATAATTTCAACAACCAAATTCAGGAAAACACTGAGACCTCATCTTCCCTGTGATGCCATTATTCAGGAAGCAAAGTGTCTGGACTTTGTCTGCTCCCCATATTTCTCAGACTCATATGGGATGATGGTATTGGGAGAAGAAGCGTTAATGATGCAGTGACTCTCCTCTGCACCAGGAGAACACTCAGAGGCAGAAGTCTCTTCTTTGTCCTTTAATGGATGTATGACAAAATGAGAAGGATCTAATTAGTCACCTGCATTAAAGAGAAGGACCAAATCAGTGCCATTCCCACAAGTGCTAACTCACTAATGTGAAAGGATATAATATTAAATACTGTATCTGTTTATATCTTGAAGTCAGGTAAAGCTTTCATATTCATAGGGAGACTCTTATTTGTAATTGTCTTTGTGTCTCGATTAGATTGTAAACTCCATGGAGCAGGGACTGTTTTTCTGTTGTGTGCATCTGTACAGTGCTGCATATCATTAGTAGTGCTATAGAAATGATAAGCACTCAGTAGTAGGTAAAAAGGTATGATTGCACCCATGTGACTTAACCTGCAAAAGAACTAGAGATCTGTATTCTTAGCCAGTCTCCTCTGCACCCATTCCATTTGGCTCTGGAACTGAGATAGGCGATTCCTCTGCAGAACCCCACATTAATTTCACATTGACCCATATATGCTGTGATGGTCAGAGAATGGTGCTGTGTGTAAATGTGGAGTAACACCAATAGCCCTGGATGCAAGGGAAGGCAATCTGATATCCCTGGCAGAGGCTGAGCATACCTCTAAGCATCAGACCTGTAGATTTCTAAGCAGATCTGGGGGCTATTACAAGGGCAGGAGGAGGTGCCAGTACTGGGCCTGCCAATGTAAAGTTATATCAGAAGAGATCAGAAATCCTTTAGCACTTGTTTTGGGCAAAATTAGTCACCCTGCCTTCCCAATCAGTGGAAAGATGGGGGCATGGCAGTCACCAGTAAACAAAACAAAACAAAACAAAATGGTGGAAGGTTAGGGGACCAGCCTGTGAATTTGGAAACCTGAGTTCAGTTCTCTGGTCTTCCATAAACTCCAGTGTTACCTTGGGCCAGGCCTCTAGTTAAGAGGAGACGGGGGCATTGACCCCCCCCCTCCCCGGTAATATAATGTGCTCAGTTTTTCTCCCTCAGTTCCCTAGTCTGAATAAATCCCCCCTCTTGTCATTTAGTCTGTCCCCATTGTATCTATGGGCCTGGCTTGGGCAAATCATCCGACAGCTTCACACCTCATTAGCAAAGCTGCCATCTTAGCACTTCTCTACCTGGGAGAGAAGCTTCAAAGAGAAATATATTAAAAATGGAGGTGCTGTGATACTACTAGGGTAATGGGAGCAGACGAGCACACTAATATTACACTGCTCCATGGCCATGAATCAATCAAGTTATACTGGTGTATAACTGGAGCAATGCAGCAGATAATAAGGTCCTAGGGTTGCAATCAACACACTACTCACTCCCTGCAGGCTTCAAGGTGGTTACTTTGGAGTAAGTGATGTGTGGATTGCGGTCTAAGGCCGTTTTCAGACGAGCGCGGCAGCGCCCGCGCTTGTTTTCAAAAAAGCCGGCAGCCCGTTCCACACGAGATGCTGCCGCCGAATACGCGCATGCGCGGCCGACGCGCATCCATTTCCGGCCGCGTATGACCAGCCTCGATCGCCGACCCGGTCAGTTCGCGCCCGGAAATGGATGCGCATCGGCCGCGCATGCGCGTATTCGGCGGCAGCGTCTCGTGTAGAACGGGCTGCCGGCTTTTTTAAGAAACAAGCGCAGGCGCTGTCGCGCTTGTCTGAAAACGGCCTAAGTCTTGTTGCAGGAATGGGGTGTGGTGCTAACAGACTCGTTTCCGCTTTCATGCAGCTTTTATTGCATTCGTCTCCCCCTGAGCTCTTCTTAGTGACACTGGTATAGAAGAGAGGAGAATCCAACCACATAATCACATATGTTAAAGATTTTGCTTTCCCTTCAGTGAGGTTTGACCCAGCAGAATTGCCAAGCTCAACTGTGCAAAAATCACAAATCAGGCTTTCCAAAATCAGGAGTTTGGCTTAAAAATAGAATTTTTAAAAATAATACTATAATGATAGCTCTGGAGTTCTTTTGGTGTCTGTGCATTTCATGACCAGGCTTTCAAGCATTATCCTGCCAGCAGGAGGGCTAGAAACTTGCTTTTTTGTTTAAATGGAAGCTGAGAGTCTGACATCATCACATTACTCTAGAAATGCATGTTTTGAGAAATACAGTAGAGACTCACGATGCCAGACACCCTGGGGGACACCTAAGCCATCTGGTAGGGTGGCATCCCCCGCCCCACCATTACACTGCTGTAGGGGAACCCTATCTGCCCATCAGCAGGAGTGTCGGCTCCAACACCAGCCAGAGAGACACCCCTGCAATAAACAGCAAATTGACTGTAGCTGGTGAGCAGTTGCATCACCAAAAGGCAAACTGGGAGTAACTGGAGATCAGGTGTTTGGGTGAAACAGCAAATTGGGAGTAGCTGGTGACAAGCTGTTAGTGCTAAAGAGCAGCCCTGGCTGGGGACAGGCTGCATGTAGAGAATCCAGACCACGCAAGTCTGGCAATCTCAGAATCCCTTCACCACTATATCCCGCTAATGGGGGTAAAACATTCTAAAGTGTTCAGATGTGCAGGATTTTGTGGGTCCCTCTGTACACCAAGGGGCATTAGGTTCCCAATCAGCTTGTGCGAATTGGCAACTCTGGATGGCATAAAGCAAAGAGAGGGGAACGGAGAACTGACCCCAGCCATCCTGTAGTTAAAGAAGGGAACTGAGGAACCCGGACTGGTGCTAGTTCCATAATGCTTGTGGTTGAACAAGTGGAATAAAGAGCTGGGTACTTATTACTGGAAGCTGGCAAGGGAAAGCAGGATGGATTGCTGGAGGGAGAAAGGGATCAGAAAGAAGTACAGTGAAACAGAGAAACAAATAAGGGAAGTTCCTGCACAGAGAGGCCTCTGGCTTCTCTCTTCTAAGCTTCTTCAGACAACTTGCCCAGGCTCTTGCTTCACTTCGCTCCTTGTTAAAGGTTTGTCATTACTGTGTTACTCGTAATAAACATTAGAAAAGACCCATGCACGCGTGCACACGCAAACACACACATCCCCGAGGGGAACCATCGCCAAAATATACACTATACACAGGAGAGTCCGTTCACACCACATATATACAGAGTCTCTGGGGAACAGTCTGGAGGATGCACCGGGGACAGGGACTTTAGTAAGGGTCATAAGCCAAAGCCAATCATGGTTTCAAACACTTCCCCTTCTTCTCTCGTCGCTGCAGTTTCCGAAGACGCCGGGTCCAGGCATCCCGCCACTGGATCACCAGACTGTTCTTGTCGGCCATGAGCCCTGGCCGATCAATGGGGTTGTCGCTAATGCCCATGACCAGGTATTTCCGGCTGATTTGAATCTTGGGGCACTTGCATGCTAGGTCTTTCATGTGGATCCACAAGAAGTTGTCCCCTCGCTTCACCCGCTCATCTCGGCACTTGTAGACAGAGAGGACGTTGACGGTGAACTTTGCCCAGTTGGCCACCGTCTCCATGTCTAAGACATTCACTTGGACAACTGCAGGAAAGAGGAAGAATGAATGAGGGCAGGCAAGGAGTCAGACTGACATTTTGGCTCACACTCTGTATTGCAGTACTACAGATAAAAGGTTAATAAATGACTGCTAGTATTATAGGCATGTGCCTTGGCCTGAGTAACTTGTGTTGTGGATGGTGTTGGGAATACTAGTACAAGGAGTTAGGGATGGTTCTACACCATGTTCAGAAGCAGCTTGCTTCTGATTTGTAAGTGCCCAGTAGATAAAATCAGGCCTAGAATTTCAAACCAGATCAGCTGCCATGTAGGTCATATCCAGTGTGGGAGCTGGCAGGGGTTGGGGCCCGGCACAACAGCAGCATGAACAGATTGGGAGGGAGTTCCAGGAGGGGACTGCTTCTCAGGCTACTTCTGCTTCTCCAGGTAGGCCCTGAGCAGCACAGTCTGAGCAGTTGAAAACAGCTGAAATGGGCACCTGAAAAAATGGGTAAACCCACCGAGTTTGCACTGCCTGAACCAAAAATGACAGTTCAGGTATAGCCAATATTACCTGTAACAGGGCAGAATACCTTTGGGCTACTGGCCCTTTAAGAAGGGGCTAGAACCAGGTTGTGAGAAGGTGCTAGTGGGGCTGTAGGTGCTGGATAGAGTGAGGGACAGTGCCCAAGCTGCAACACCTGTTTCCTACAGCCCTGGGAGTTATAAGGGACTGAGACAAGCTCAAAGGGGGCAGGTGGTGAGAGAGACAAAGAGTAGTACTGGACCGCTTCCTCAAGAAGGAACAGCTGGGGAAGCATCTAAAGAAAGCCAGAGAGCTGAAGCCTGGCTAGAGACTGAATATGTGGGAAACTATGGGGGAACCCAGAAGGTGGTGTCTGGATGGTTGAGACTGCTTGGGAGCTAGTCAGCCAGAGGGTTACCTGGTTAGAGATATAGGGCATGGACTGTGGGGTGAACTGTGAATAAAGACTGAGAACTAGGTCCTGAGTAAAGAGTGTGACTTTTGGGGCCCACTCCTGCAGGGGAACATGAGGCAAACCTCACCCTGCCACATATGGTAGAGAAAACAGGCACCCTGACATTGGCCATCAAGCCAGTGAGCATTGCAAGGGTTAACCCAAGACAGGGAACTTGTCTGTGTGAGGAGGATTGTGCCCAGAGACCAGAGAAAGATAAGAGGAAAAGAAGAGTGATATAGGAACAACTCTGTGTGCTCCCTGAGGAAGAGGAGCCTGGAATCAGAAGCCGAGGAAGAGCACGATAGCTAGGATAGAGAATAAAATAGAGAAGGTCATAATGCCTCTATACAAATCAGTGGTGCGACCGCACCGCGACTATTTTGTGCAGTTCTGGTTGCCCCATCTCAAAAAAGACATAGCTGAACTAGAAAAGGTACAGAGAAGGGCAAGAAAATGACCAAGGGCATGGAAGGGCTCCTGTATGAGGAGAAGCTTGGTAGGTTGGGGCTCTTCAGTTTTGGAGAAGAGATGACAGAGAGGAGATATGATAGAGGTCTATAAAATCATGAGTGAGGTGGAACTAATAAACAAGGAGCAGTTATTTACCCTCTCAACTAGTACTAGAACGAGGGGACACTCTATGAAACTCATGGGTGGCAAGTTTTAAAAAAATAAAATAAAATATTTTTTTCACTCTGCGTATAATTGGGTTGTGGAATCTACTGCCAGAGGCTGTGGTAAGAGCCAGTACTACAGCTGAGTTTAAAAGAGGTTTGGACAAGTTTCTGGAAGATAGGTCCATTAGCAGCTATTAGCCAGACAGGATCAGGGAACATGACAGGAGCTGGGGGAAAACAACAGGGAATGGATCCCCCATTGTGACCTGTTGGGTGCTTGCCGACGCACCCCTTCCCCCCGGAGAATGAGACATGGAGACGTGATGTGAATTGTAAATGGCCGCACTCTTTAATCAAACAAATCAAGGAAGTTGGTGGGATTGCTTCTAAGCAATCACGGGTCCAGTATTTTGTACTTAAATTTTAACGTTATTAACAAACACAGGTATCTGGCCTGGATATGCCCTCCAATGCCAGTACTCAATTCAACATCTAAATATCCTCTTTGAACAGCTCCCTGGCCAAGGCCGAAGGGGAAACTTGCCTATTCAAGCACGAGTAAGGAGGATGGCGTCATTAAGATTGAGGGCCATGCTTGCCCTTACCCCTGCTTGACACCTCTCCCAGGGGAATGATCCTGTTGTAGCCATGCCCTGCTTATCTGCAGGTATCGCCCCCCCCCCTCCAATCTCTTAAGGAGATGACTCTTTCATCTATGCTACATCTACCTAACCAATAAGCCCTATTAACCATACTGGATCCCTGCAGGAGTGCAACATAATAAATCAAATATTTCAAACAGTTACCAGTTCTGCAATTGTGCCTGCTATAATTAGTACCAATGATTAGATTACTTTCTTACTTAACAATTTTAAATTCATTTCCCAATTAATAGGGGTGGGACCCCGGGGCAATTACCGGATACCGGATTTACCGGTTTCCGGTTCTCAAAGAACCGGATTCTCGGATTAAATCCGGTATCGGGACCGGATTTACCGGGTTGAATCCGATAATGCCGGTACGCCCAGTACCGGCATTATCGGATACCGGATTTACCGGTATGCCCACCCCTACCAATTAAGGATTATTCGCTGCCAAATTAGGTCAAATTAATGTTAATTAACTTATTTAAACTATTCCAATTCTGCAAAGAAGGCAAAACAAAAAGGGCATCTCTCAAATTGAGGTGCCCCCCAAAATTCCTTCTTGGCCCCCTTATGGCAACTGGATAAACCCGCAGTATTAGAGGGAAGGGTGGGTGGGTGCTGCTTGCTGCAACGATCCAGGCTGAATGAGGAAGGGAAATGCGTGTACGGCAGCTGGTTCACACCCTCTCCTAGAGAAGGGGAGGAGCTGCCCCCGGGCCGACCAATCAGGTGCCCCGTGCACGGCCACCTGATACCCGGTCGACCAATCAGTGGTGCCCGGGTCGCCCGCACGGGGTTTTCCACCCCTGCAATTTTTGCGTGCCCCTTCTCCGAGATGGAAAAAGGGGGGGGCGGCAACCTCACCCCACCCCTATTCGGGGGCAGAGGGCCCTTCTCCTAAGCCACCATGATTGGCTGCTGTCGGAGACAGGATGCTGGGCTTGATGGACCATTGGTCTGACCCAGTATGGCACTTCTTATTTACTTATGTTCTTAGGAAGAACACAAGATGGTGGGTGGAGAATGGTGCCCAAGATGGAGATCTGTATGCAGCTTATGAAACTGGATTGAACTGGAGCTGTGGCATCATGGAGTAAGTCAGCAAAAGGAGTGCATACCAGCGAGAGATCACTGAGGATAGACAGCGTGGGAAGCAAGGTACCATGTCCCCTGCCCTGCCCCCCCCCCCGAGAGGGGAGCCCTGAGAATGTGTTATAAATGTGGACATTGGGGACCCTTAGCAAGAGGGTGTTCCACCTTGTGAATGGAAAGGACTGAGACTCTGGGAGGCCAGAGATAGGGTTGGTATATGGAGGGAAGGACCAAATGGGTAAAAGGCTAAGACAGTGTTGGACATGTGAAAAGACTGGATTATATGGGATGCACAAGGTGTGTCTAAAAAGGGGTTTAAAGACAGCCCTATGAAGGGAAAGGAAGGAGACGTAGCCAGGGAGAACCTAGTAGGAAGCGGGGGCTCTCAGCTAAAAGAAAAAAGGTGTTTGGAATGCAATAAGGAGGACCATGTGAGAAGAACATGCCCTAACAAAGGGAATTGGAAAGGGATAGCTACAAGAGAGAAAAGGTGTTTTGGAGAGGCAGGGCATTTAAGGAGGGAATGTCCTAGCCCAAGAATGGTAAAGGGAGGAGACTGCAAAGAAAGCAATAGGGAGGGAGGGATGGTAATCTCAGAGGGGAATTGCCTGAGTTCTGGGGTTCTAGTAGGATGCAGAGGGGTGTGCTTGCTCCACAGAACCAGACAACTGTGAGAGACTACATATATATTGGTTATGGTGAAGGGACTTGGGGAATAAAGACCCTTGGAGCTAAACCCCATGAAAGGAGTGTAACTGGTGAGCCCTAATCCTGGAAGTACACCCCGTGGGCCAGGACGTCCCTGCCACAAGTACCTATTTCATTTGTGGGGTTTTGTTTTGTTTTGTCAGTTTGGCTATGTCATTTTGGCAATGTCTGCACTCTTGCATATGTGCAACTGCCAAAATAATGCAGCTGAATACTAAAATGGCCCCAAACTGAAATAACCAAAACAAAAGAGTACACGAAAGACAATTTGAAATGCAACAGTTCTCCCACAAATATTAACCTACCCCTACTACCTGTTTCTATGCATTGTCTACATTATGCCTAGGCATCACCAACACTACATTTTAAGGGGGTGGCACGTTGTAACTGGGTTTGCCATTCCAAGTGGTAGTAACCCCTCTTCCTTCATTCCCTGCATGTGCACAAAGTCAAAGACCAGGGATGGGGGTAGAGGCATGGAAAATGTGGTGGCGAGACTACTAAAAACAGTGGAGGTGCAGCCTTAGGCAGCAAAATAAGGACTGAATTTCCAAAATGGCAAGCTGCTGGGTAAGGGCAAGCTGAGCCTATTGAGAATGCCAGCGCCAGCTGGGAGACAGGGCTCTTTTAAAAATCTTTTATTAACCCTTCACAAGCCCTTTGCAAATGGAACCTTGCAAATAGAAACTTACATTATTATTATTATTATTATAGCACCAGCAACGTGCCTGGCACTGGACAATCATTCATTACAGATCTCTACCCTGTGGGGTTTACAATCTACATATTGTCAGGGGAGTCACACAGCAGTCTAAAGGGAGGGGAGACAGCTCCTCCCGTTGGCTTGTCAAAGCCCCAGCTGAGCCCTCCTCCCACATCAGCAGCTCTATCCACTTGTCCAGCTCTCAGGGAATTAAAACCAAGTAGGAACAGAGGGGTGCAGCGGGCAGTCACCTCTTTAACTTCTGTCCCTCCGAGACCCTGCAGTGAGGGCCAGGCCATCACAGGATGCATGGCAGAGGTGGAAGGGATATTTAAGAAAGGGACTGTACCATTCAGCCCAAATTTAGAATTGGGGGGGGGGGGGCAGTGCCTCCTCTTCTCCTCTCAATACAAATAATAATCCTTCATGATTATGAATCGACAGCCTTGTGCTTCTTAAAGCTGGGCTGGCTGAGAGGTAGACCACAATCCACTGGTAGATCATGAGCTAGTGAGGTTGAGGTGATGTTTTTAGGGGACTTTTATATATATATTATGTACTTTTTATACAGTTCTTCTTTTGTAAGTTGCCCTGAGTCTTAGAGTAAGGGTGGGATATAAATTTATTTGAATAAATAGTCTCCAGTAGATCAGTGTGGGGAGGAAGACCAGCCTCTCGGAGATTGCCTCTGGGGAGAAGAGCAGGACCAGCACCCAAAGGAGAAGATGGGTTAGGAGAGCTCCTCCAGTGTGGTGCAAAAGATTCTCTCTGTGGGGAGTGCTCCTTTCTACACCTGAGAGAGACCAGTTGCTGAGATGTCATAGAGCTGTGAGCCAGCAGGAGGGGTATAGGTCTGGAGCATCTGAACAAGCAGAAGGGGTTCTGGTAGATCAGCTGAGGTTGATGTTTGAATCAAGTGGATTGCATGCCCCAGATGTCTGGCCACCCCTGTCTTAAAGCAACCGTGCAGAGGGTAAAAGGGACTTGATCAGCACTGTAGCTTGGACACTAGCTATCCAGGGCAGGAATCCTATATTGTGAATTCAGGATGCTGCCAGAGCTCAACAGGCCTGGAGTTTGCAGGAGCTGTATTAGATATTAATTGCTTGCATAGAATTAGGGCCATGCATTTGGGTTTTGACAAAATACAAATAAATGCAAAAAAAGCCCTTTTCAGGTTCCATATTCAAAATACAAATACTAGGTCTGTGTATTTGGGTTTTGAGTGAACCCAGCATTTCCTGAAACATAACATCTGAGTTCTTGAACTGGACCCACAAAACTGCAGCACATATCCAGCTTGGAGCTGGGCTGTTCTCTGACTCTCAGCTTAGCTGCCTGCTTGGGAGCCTGTGGTGAACCCTTCCCACCTGCAGGGGCCGCCACTGTCTCAGGGTGTCTTCACAAGGACAGTTAGTCCACACTAACTGAAGTCACCCCATGAGTTTATGACATAGATGGGCTATAAACCCTGGTCTCCCAGGTCCAAGTCCAGCAGTTTATCTTGGAGGCTAGACTGACTCTCAGTCTGTGGGGTATACCTGGCTTTTTCAGGACTATGACGTGATTCAGAGATTTGTTGGGAAACATAAGCTCAGTGCAACAACAGTGCATGGGAGCAAGGGTAAGAGGCTGGGAATAGTGGAGTTCAAGCCTTTGGCTTAAAGGAGCCCCAAAGAGCCAGCCAGACTGATTCTCCCGCATTGACACTGGTGTCAATCAGACTTAGCTTTAGCGCCGGCAGCATAACCCTAGTGGTGAGAGCAGAATCCTTGTCTCCAGAACCCTGAATCCCCACTGACCACAGATCCAGTTGCTGCATCTCTGGAAATCATTTGATCAGTAGCCCAGAGAAGCATTTGTTAGTGCCATTTAGGCACTGGCTTTAGGGATCTAGCTTGGTCTTGGGCTTAGGGCAATTCTTACTAGCTGCAGTACTCCTCTGCACAAGGGGCAACAATGATTATTTCCTGTCTCTTGGGAGTACTTGTGCGGGTAAATGGGTGCCATTTACTGATGTTTGCAAGATGCTCAGGTGGGGCCTATGCACAAAAGTAGCGGGAAACTGAGAGTTATGAGCACAGATAAAGTCAGCTGTTCCCAACCTTTTGATTTGTGTGACCTTATCTTGAGCCTTGAATATAATCCTGTGACCCCAGACAATGCAAAACACAGCAAACTTCAATCGTATCACAACCCCATCCACAGACAGTGTGGCCCTACTTGGGGACCTGACTCACAGTTTGGGATCCTCTGCCTTAAGAAAACAGCTGAAAATGCCCGGAAGCCTACACGTTGAGGCTAAATCTTGATTTGCAAGAAATCCTGTTTAAGTGGTGCCTCGCTCCTGATCTACAGCCTCCCCTGAATCATTCCTTTATAAAGGCCCTTGTATAGCCCAGTGTGGGGCAAGGTCCATTTGACACAGGTGACTGGCTCTACAGATGCCCCTCTACTGGAAGTCCTAAGCAGGTTAAGCTGCAGGGAAGAGTGGCTGGGAAGGCTGAGCTCTTCTCGCATTCATTCCAGCCTCCCCTCCCAGTCTCAAAGCCCATCTGACAACCATTTCGATTCCTCTCTACCTTGCCAAAAACATCTTTTCTGTCAGAGCCAAGGGTTCCCGTGGAAGATCAATAAAAAACCTCCCTCTCCAGCAAACCTCCCTCTGCTCTTAAGTGTGAATGTGCTTGTGTCAGAGTGATTAACAACCTGTAGTCAGTATCCTCAGAGCCTTGGCCTCGCCGGCGCGATTTACATCACAGCTCTCCCAAGACTCCCGCAGAAAACAACCGTATGGAGAAAATGTTCTTTTTAACATATTTGGCAGACAGGGAGGGACTGCGGGTGGAGGAGAGAAAGGGAGAGGGCGCGGACTGTTTGAAAAGGCTCGTTTTCATGGATTTAACGCTGGTGAAAGGGGCCAGACTGACAGCCCTGGGGGCTTAACGTCATCTCTTTACCCTGATACAGCACCAGCAGGGGTAGCTCTAATTTCCCTGTGCTCACACTGTTCTGGAAAGGCTGCCCCACAAGGGTGAGAGGCCGCTTGCACACGAGACGGGAGGGGAAAATGCCATGAACTGAAAATGTCAGGGGAATCATATGAAGTTCTGTTTGTGTGTGCAGGGTGTTTCACGTGATTAGGCCATTTCTGCCATGATTTCAGTGATGGGAAATGGGGCTGAAAATCCAGCTCAGTGTCCTGTCAGTGAAATCCTGGCAGAACTGGGGTAAACGCTGCTGCACACGTGTGGAACTTCATGTGATTTCCTCCTGATGTGATTTTGGCTCACAGCGGTTCTCTCCCCACCCTCGGGGAACTCCCCTCTCCTTTCCAAGGGCTATGGCTGGCTAGCAAACTGGCACCCACCAAGGAAAGTATGAATCTGAATGATTGGGGGATGACCACCATTTTGGACAACCCTGAGGGCTGAATCAGGGACCTCCAAAACTAATGACCTGAGTCTTTCTAGCTTGAGCTAAAGAAGGAATCTGAATGCATTCGTATCCTCTGTGGATGCATGCAGCACATAATGGGACACTACAGCAGGGTGAGCTGCCCCTGCAAGGGTTAATGGGATCAGCTCTCCTTCTCCTCCCCAACTGTAGTAAATACTAAATAGGTGATTATGACGGTCAGCTGTTGCTGGGGAAGAAAATTTATCTATTTAGGGTTTCTTCTATCCCTTTCCCTCCTGCTCACAGTCTAACACTGGTGAGCCTAAAAAAAACCCTCTGCTTATGGAAAGGGGGGAAGCAGGCCATCGGGAAAAGGCTAGGAGTTGTGCCTCCAGGTCACAGAAAGGCCTTGGAGGAGATCTCTGTGAAGAACTGGAATAAGAGAACCGAGAGACTGGGGGGAAACTGAGGCACAGGCACAAGGTGCAGTTCCCATGCAATGTGTGAGCAAGGGGAGAACCTCCCACAGACATATAAAAACACTGACTAGTAGGGTATGCATGTACCACTCACTGCTTGCCAGTAACCAAATATTCAGAAGTGTGCCTGCAGTTCCCAACTGGGAAATACATACCTGATCAATCTTAATGCCTGTCCTAGCAGGAGTGCCAGTTGCCATCAACTAAAGTGGGGTTGAGGGATGATGAATCATTTCTGGCGTCTGCACTCATCATAGGTCATGAACCCATCACTTGTCACATTTCACCTTGGATGCTTCTAGAAGTGGCTGGGTCTCTGGCACAGCTGAGGCCCAATGGTGGAGAAGCAGAGTTGGATGGAGTGAAGCTGGAGAACAAATTCTGCCCAGGGTAGAGGGAGGACCCTCTGATGGTACAAGGGTGGAGAAGCCTAGCACTGGCAGAGCTTTAATTCTGCTCAGTCTCCTCCCAGATTAGAGTTGCCCCCACAAGACTAGACCAGGAGTGCCATTGGCTCCTTTGCTCACTTGATGAAGGAAGAAACTTCTTACCATAATCCTTCTTGCAGTATTTTTTCATATTGATCTTGTAGTTGCCTTTGGCTGGCTTGCAGTACGAGTCACAGTCTGCAGAGAAGGAACGAAGAGGATTAAGCTCCTAGTGGTTTAAATAAACAGGATATTGGCAATGCACGACACCATGATTTTTGCTACATGTAAACAAAGTGGGGAGGGAAGGAACGGGGAAGCTGTGGTAAAATGCCCTTTCTCAGGCAAAGACCAATACAGCACAGGAGAGATTTCTACAGCACCAGTCACACAAATTGAACCCTAAAATGCACCACCGAGACACAGTGTAAACTGGGAGATAGAGTGCATCTGGGTTATTAAGAACAGCAACAGTAGCAGCAGATAGGGGTGGAAATTCCGGTTCTCCCGAGATCCGATATTGCTGGTATTTGGGTGTATTTGGGTGTATCTGCTTAATCCGAGAAATCCGATATTTACCTGTACCGGCATACTGGATTTTTTACATTGCGGTCATTGAAATCAATAGCCGCAATGTGAAAAATCTGGTACCGCGGCCAATGTTAAAAATCCGGTATGCTGATACCGGTAAATCCAGTACCAGGGAGATCCGATATCAGTACATCCGGTATTCTCCCCGGTGTCCCACCCCTAGCAGCAGAGCAACAACCTGCTTACACATGGTGCTGCTGGAGGCATCTGAGGAAGGTGGACTGAGGGACTAATCATCTCCCTGGCAGGCTTTCGAGGGGGAGGTGTGCTGCTGCTGGCATCGATGGACTTCCTGGCACAGTCATGCTCCATCACCCACATAGGTCAGGCTTATGACTCAAGCCAGCCTGTTTTGTCTAAAAGGCCCAGATTTGCATCTAAACCAGAGCAGGGGGAGTTTTTGCCTCCTTTCCCCCAACTTGGATGAACAGTATTTCCCAAAGCAGCCTCTCTCCATGCCTTTCCCCTGCCACCTTCCTTTGAACATCTCAATTTGTCTCTCTCCAAAGGTTTTGCTTTGGTCGTGTTTTTCTAAGCCCATCTTTCTTCCTTCCTTTCTTTCCTTCTCTCAGGTTCTCTGTCCAGCTTGGCAATGCTGGCTCCATTTCCCCTGGGATAGGGCAAGCAGTCAATGAAGCTGTCTTTGTTTGTGGGTTGCCAGAGAGATTGGGGAGAGAAAAAAAATTAACAACCCCCTCCCGGTGCCAACTTCCAAGTGAGAAAAAGAACAAAACCCAGAAACACAAACTAACCCCGGATTCCACTGCTCTCTCCCTTTCCGTCCCGCTCCCTTTTATTTTGGCTTTTGTACCGCCTGCTTCAAATTTGTCATTGATAAAAACAACTCAGCACGAAGCTAATTCCCTAGCAAAGGGGAGAGAATGTAGCAATATAACGCAGCCTACCCCTGCCCACCTCGACAGAGCTTGCAATGGCTAGTGGCTTGCCATGCTTTTCTTTCCCTGGCTTTGTTCTCCTCTCCATTTTTATGCAGTGAAACACAGAGTCACACTTCAGAAAACTTTATGACGGTTACATCTATGGATAATTCCCTCCCCCACCCCCACGCCCCCTCTCTCTAGGTGCTTTTAAAACAAGTATGCAGCTAGATTATTCAAAAGAGTTTGGCACCCATTTACCCAGCATGCAAACAGCTTTCAAAATCCTGCTGTAATGCTGGGTGCTCAGAGCTTCTGAAAATCAGGCATTAAATTTGGGTGCTGAGCACTCTCATCTGGTCCTGAGCTCCTTGGAAAATGTGGCTCACACAGCAATGGTCAGCAGCAGTGAATGCTTCCTTTACACATGCACAAATACACATGCACACACAATGGGTGTTTTCAGATCGACAGGGGGGGATCGCCAGAGCTGCTCCATGGACCTACCCCTGCAGTCGCCATTTACCAGCTCCAATCGGGGCCATGTCAGATGGACTGGTGGTGTCCTCTGGCTGTGGTCCGCCCACACAGTGCCCTCCCCCCACAATAGAGTCATGGGTTGCTCTAGGTGGCTGTCCATGACTCTATGGTGCTGAACAAGGCAATAGATGGACAAGTGTGGAGGTGCTACGGATTAGTAGTACTGCTGTGTTTGGCCAGCCTGCTCTGTGCAGCATGTGCCTCGATCTTGTGGAGCACTCTGTGCTGGGTTACCCTGGAGCAGCCCCAGCCTGCTCCATGCTGCACATCTGGCGGACACCCCTCACACAGATGGGTAAACCCAAGGGTGATGAGCATCCGTGGACAAATCTGGGGCTGCTGTTTGATTGTTTACACCCAATGTATCTGAGTCATGACCTTGAACTTCCACCTTTAGGGAGAGAGAAGCGCTCATTGTCTGTGCCCCATTTTAGCCTTGATTTCTCAACTGAGGCTGCCAATGAGGCTTGCCCTTTGCAATGGTGGTTTCTCATTTCTAAGAATGGCAGTGTATTTAACATATATCCCTGGGTAGCCACCAGTTAGCAATGACTTCCCATCACTAGTGACCCAGGTCAGAACTTTGCTCCTAAAGGGCAAAATCCACCCTTGCACATGGTTTATTTTAAAGACTAAGATGGAACACCTTATATGAGCCCTCTGCACAAGGTGAACACCACCTTGCCTGAGTTTCCTTTGCCATGGTCTCCATGGGCCAAGAGAAGTTGTTTACTTGTCAGCTGCCTGCTAATTCCTGCCTAATTCATGCACAGTGGAACCCCAACCCAAAGCTTGTGAGAGTGCAGCTGCTTGCACAGGGACAACCTGGAACTCCACCCCCCACCCCAGCGCACACACTGTGCTTCCTCCCTTCAAACCTCCCCTTAAACCAACCTCTTCCATAAGGCTTTTCCTAGCTCCTCACCCTCACAGATTGCTTTTGTTTATACGATCTTATCCTCCAGGATCCCCTTCCTTCCCTTGTAGCTAAGTTAGGCACATTCATCCGCTGCTTCTTAAATGTATCCTTGTCTCTCCCTTATGTTCTTCTGTGTTCTCCCTTGTCATCCACATTTTCAGTGGGTGGAGATGGATACAGTTTCACTATGGTCAATGAAGCTACACCCATTTACACTGGCCAAGGATCTGGCCATTAAATGATAAATTTATTTATTTATTTATTGAATTTTTACCCATTTTTACCCATTTCTCATTTATTTTTATTGAATAAATGAGTAAATACGTTGGCGTAGTCCTGTCTCCTCCTGAGGTAGTCATAGCTGAGTGGTAGCTCTTGTGTAATATATACAGATACATCTCTTGAAGGGCTGGACACCCCATGCAGAAAGAAGCTTTGCTTTGTTGAGACTCCGTCTGCTCTGACTAAAGGTTTTTGAGAATCTCTGACTATATTTGGAGTCTTTTCTGAGCTTGTTGCTTAGTATAGGCCAGTGAGAAGAAGTTTATCCCAGCCAAGTCATCTAGATACCAAGACCATATTTCATCCCATTATTTTGGTTGTCTCTGTAGCCCAGACATGAGGGGTCCGATTCTCATTTACTCTAAGCTCCTACACGTCATTCTGGCTGTATCGTGGGCATCAGTGTAACCTCCCCATCCTGAGCAACAAGCACACAGTTCTATCCCCAGATGCACTATTTGCAGGGTCCTCATCACCACTATATCCAAGCACACCACACTATTTAGTGCATTCAGTGGCATCGCTAGATCTAACAGGGTCCTGGGACAAGTCAAATTACTGGAGCCCATAACAGCTAGGATGGGAGTGGGGAGGAGGTGAGGTGCTATATGTGGGATGGCAGCTGCTTACAGACATGGCACTAGCTCCTGGCTCACTGAGGAAGGTACAAGCAGCTCTGGAAGGAATAAATCAGGACATTTTTATGTCTCCTCCTAGGACTCCTGAAAGCCTGGGCCCAGGAGAGGTGGCCCTACTTGCTCCACATGTAGCTGTGCCCCAGAGTACACTGATCTTCAAAAACCTTCTCTGTGAGTGGGTGACGTGGTTATGCAGATGGAGAACTAAGCCACAGAGCAACAACATGACTTGCCCAAGCTCACTCAGGGAGTCTTTAGTGGAACTGGTAGAGACTGTGGCCTGTGTACTGAATAATTCTTCAGCTCAGTCATGGCACATGGTTAGCATTACCCGGCTTTAACTTGCCAGGTGAAGCCCTGAATTTCACTGTGGTGTTAACGCTTAGAGAAATCAGGGCTTTGGCAGTGCAAGGCCACATCAGAAAGGGGAGAGTCCTTGCCCCACCCCCTTCCAGCATTGCCCCGCCCTCTTCAGAATGTCATGATATCATGTTGCCCTGAAAGAGGCAGGAGAATTGCGTCCGCCCCCTCCCCCACGGGGGTTGGGGGCGAGAGGCCCTTTGCCGCGCCCGCCTAGAAAGGGGGCAGGACGGATGGGGTTAAGGTTTTTCCCACCGTCGGAGGCTGATGCGGCTCTCCGCGGTGGGGAAAACAACGGCGCACCATGAGAAGGGGAGGCAGCCTGGTTGCATCAGGCCCAGGCTGAGCCTCCCATTGGTTGCAGGGAAGCACGTGACCCCGCCCAGGGCGGGGATCACGAGCAGCGAGACACCGCTCGGGCTCCATTACAGCCCCAGGAGCGGCGAAGAATGGCAGTATCCACGTGGCTGCCAGCTGAATTGAAGAAAAAATAAAAAAAATAAAAATAAGAAGTGAGTCCCCGCAATGGGGAAAAGCAAGAAGAATGCCGCAGGAGCGGCGAAGAAAAGGAAAGTGGGAACCACCCAATTAAATGTACCCCAGGGACCGGGGGAAATTGAAGGGGGGGAGGCAGCAGCGGGGAGTCCGGAGGGGCAGCCCCTGACCCCCCCTCAAGAAAGAGGTGCAAGTGGGACCCCGGGGCAGAGTGTGGGGGAGGAAACCCCCCTGGCACTCAGGATGGCAGGGTGTGAAGCCCTGTTACGCCAGCTTACTGAGGGTGTGGGGGGTAACCCATTCACACCCCCTTGCCCACCCCCCCTGCAGATGCTTGATCATC
>QEPC01015714.1:626707-651269 GCA_003113815.1 Sphenodon punctatus | reverse complement strand
TTTTTGGTAATGCTAAAGTACTGGACCCGCATCGCATTAGGCGATTTACCCCCACCTGAATTTGTAGGTTAATTGTTAAATAAAGAGTGCGGCCGTTTAAAACCCAGCAAATCGTCCTGTCTCCTTCGGTGCGTCGGCAATCCCTTTCCACTACCCTCTTTGGGTCAAAGTCTGAGGAAAGGTAACATTCCAGTGTATGGTTGGTTAGGTCCATCAGTGTCATAAAATAGGTGTGTGTGTGTGTGAATGAAGTGAATGTGCCTAGTTTAGTTAGAGGTGCAGGGGACAGTCCTGTCCTTAGTTTCAGCCCGTCATATCTTTTTCACTGGGGTGGGACATTTCTCCTCTGTGTATTGTTGTCATTTCTATGTGGTGGGCCTGGATGTGTGGCTTTGGGAGGTCAAAGGGACAGGGCTAATTCCCCCCCCCTCCCCTTCACTTCCCATACACACTCCATCGGTTGGCATTATTGCAAATAATCATTAGTAGTGGGCATCAGTGCTACTTCTGTGCCCCTTGTCTTGAGTGCAATTACAGTCCTGAACTGGCCTCTGAAAGGCTCTGTCAAGTAGCAGGACACTACCTCCTCGGTCCCACAGAGCCAGTCGGCTGTAGTTTGACATAATAAGCTTGGCAGCAGGATGGGGTTTCAGTAACAAAGGCAAAGTGCATTGCCAGGGATCTAACGCGGGGAGATCTGGCCAGGGAGAGGACCATTAATCTTAGCCATTTTTTGTATAAGTAATATTTTTTTTACGTGTCACAAGATGTAAACTAATCTGCTTAGTTAGAAAAACATGTTTCCAGGGATTTGAACGTTTTCTCGTGGAGAGCTTTGAGAAAAGAGAGGGTCTTTAAAAGGACTGGAAATTATTAGGATGATTATTTTTTAAAGCTATAAAGATTGTGCATGAATTTCTGCCCCTCCCTTGCACAACCCCCAGGCTCCTCCTTCCCCCACCATTCTCTCCTTGCACACACCATGACTACAAAGCCATCTGCCAAAGAGACAGCAGGAGCATGGCACAGAGGAGGGGGAAGCACAGTTCAAGCAGGAACATGGCATTACAAAGGGCAACCAAGCAGGGCAGGAGCAGGGCACTGGCAAAGAGTGCAGCCCAAGCTGAGTAGGCCCATGGTCTGGGATAGGATGAAGCCTAAACCCAGGGCAGCTACATAACATTGGGGACTAGGCAGTCCAACAGGACTGGCACATGGCATTGGCATCAAGGGCAGCTCAAGAAGGGCAGGCACACAGGGTGTCTTCATACAGACAGCTGACCCACCTCTGCCCTGCATCACCACTGGGTGGGGCAGCCGTTTAAAGATGGCCTGCCAGATGATGAGGGACTGCCCCACAAGTGGTGCTCTGAAACATTCTGGAGCAGTGCCAGCAGAGTGGGCAGTCCAACCCTGGGGCAACTTAAGCAGTAGAAGGGAGTCAGGAAGAAACTTCCTATTGGGATTTGCATCAGATCAGACCCCATATACTAATTAGTTCAATGGGTGGAAGACCTGGCAGGTCTTGGGGCAGCTGCACTGACATGAGTCGGAGCTAAATCCGAGTGTGGACAAGGGTGGAGGCACTGGGAAGGAGCAGTGAAGGGGGAGTGCTGAAGAGAGTGTGGAGAGATGAGGCAATTGTGCAGGAATAGGGTTGGGGACAGTAAAGATGGTGAAGTGATCAGCTTGCAGAGTCAGGGCAAAGGGGGAATGGATGCTCAATATGCAATGCATAGTAGCAATGCTGCTTTCTCTCTCCAACCTGTTTCACTGCTGCCAATTTGTGCAGTTTTATCATGAGCCATAAAATAATTTATACCTGCCTTAAAGCCCCAACTCCTGGTACCAAGAGAATCTCAGGTGAAGTTACTAATACCCCAAGTTGCAGGAATCAGTTTGGAAACACCACCCTAGTGTCCCCTGGTAGCTCAAACCATGAGAGGCAAGAAAGAGACCCTCCCACATGGATTCTTATTTTAGAATATTGTGTCTTTAGCAGGCCCTTACTTGCAGTTTTTGGATGGTTTGGATTTGGCAATACTGCTTTTCCTGAAGTTTTAGTTTAGTTCAAAATGTATAACCTGCCAAATGGCAGCTCAGGGCGGCGTACAAAAGACAATAGAAACATAAAAGTATAAAAATACAAAATACAATAGAAAAACAATTTTAAAAAATCATCAAATGAAGTCCAACTAAAACCCACTACCTCCCCTCCCCCCACTACCCGTCTTCCTCACCAAATGCCTGGCGAAACAGCCAGGTCTGCAGAAGGAGACCTTCACAACCTTGCTCCCCGCTACCTCTCTGCACTTATCGCCCTCCATACTCCAGCCCGTGCACTTTGCTCCTCCTCTGTCCCTTCTCTCACCCTTCCACGCCTTCCCTGCTCGCCTAAGCGCCTTTATCCCTTCTCACTTGCTGCCCCCCATGCCTGGAACTCCCTCCCTGTCCACATCCGCCTTGCCCCCTCCCTTCATACCTTCAAATCTCTCCTTAAAACTCACCTCTTTCGCTCTGCTCTGTCTGACTCTTTATCCTGCTGAGCCACTATTCCTATACCTACGATCTGTTTACCCTTATCCTTGCCACATGGACCTGCCTGCTGTCATTCTCATCGTAACCAAGCCAAGTACGTGCACTTGAGACCTCGCATCTTCATGAATGTTAGACCCCTTGTCTCTCCCTCTGTTCCCCTTCCTATGTCTCTCCCCCAGCTCCTGTCTCTCAGATTGTAAGCCCTAGGGTCAGGGACCATGTCTATTTTATTACTTTGTAAAGTGCCAGGTACACTGCTGGTGCTATATAAATGTTTGTTAATAATAATAATAATAATAATAAGGAGGGGAGATCTGGAGAGAGATGAATCTCCACCGGGAGGGAGTTCCACAGCTGTGGTGCAGCCACCAAGAACACCCTCCTGAACGTCACTGCTTGGAAGACTCAGGGGACCTCCAAGAGGGCGCCCCTGGCCAACTGCAGGGACCAATCCAGGATATGAGGGGTGAGGCAGTCCTGCAGGTACGTGGGGCCCAGATCGTATAGGACTTTAAAGTTAATAACCAATACCCTGAATCGGGCCTGAAGACTATAGACAGCCAGTGCAGAGAATGGCACACCGGTGTTATGTGCCTTGGTGGCCCATCCCCATCAGGAGGCAGGCTGCCACATTCTGCACCAGCTGCAGTCTCCATGTCACCACCAAGGGTAGCCCCATGTAGACTGCACTGCAGTAGTCCAATCTCGAAGTGATGAACACATGGATGACGGTGGCCAGATCGGAGTCTGAGATATACAGCCGAAGTCGACGAACCAGATGTATCTTACAAAGAGCACTCCTCGCGACAGCTGCCACCTGGGCACCCAGGTGGAGCTGTGTGTTGAGGAACACTCCCAGACCCCGAACCTGAGGGACCAAGGAGGGACGCACCCCATCAGTGATGGGAGCCTCCATTCCCTCGTCCTTTCCCACCAACATCACCTGTCTTATTGGGATTCAGCTTCAGACAGCTCGTCCTCATCCAATCCCCCACTGCAGTGAGACACCGGGTAAACACCGAGACTTGTGGACCTGGGTCAGATGAAAATGAGAGGTAAAGCTGGGTGTCATCATACTTGCACCCTTATGGCCCCTATCTCAGGTAGGGCTAAACAATTAATTTGCTCAGCCTGTTTTAATGCGTTCCCCGTGGCTGTTTTTGAGGGCCAGGCCCGCGGTAGTCCCTTTACTGAGCGCCTGTGCCCTTATGACAACCTGGCCGTTGAGACAGTGGCCCATATAGTCTTGCACTGCCACTTATATGATAAACCCAGGCAGGTGTACCTCCAGTCGATTAGAGAGATGTATCCGGGCAGATCTGATCATATACTTTTGTCCCTGATACTTAATAGTTCGGACCTTGATTCCATTAAGAATATTGTGCATACCTTCTTCAAGCTGTCCATCTCAGAAAATCCCTTCTAGGGTTTCTTCCCTTTTCCCCCTAGTTAAGGTACTGTTTCCCCAGTGGTAAGGGGGTCGCCCTGGCATGCTGGGGCAAGGGTGCAATGACGTTTTTAGTATGTATTGTCAATTAATTATTCATTGTGCACTTGTTCCCACTTTAGGTGTTATTCGATTCTATATTGAACTTCTGTAAGCAGTTAAGCACTGCCAGATAAATTGAAGATAGGCATAAAGATATGAGGGCGGTTTTAAAATTTATATTCAGTTGTAATGTTATATACTTGCTTGTTCCCCGTTTACATAATAATCGTTCGGCATATATATGCTGCTTCAATGTTTTGGTATACATCAATGCAATGGTCAAAGACCACGCAATAAGGTATTATTATTATTATTATTATTATTATTATTATTTATTACTTGCACCCGACCTCAAACCCTCTCGCAATCTTGCCCAAGGGCTGCATGTACATGTTGAAACAGAGAGGGGACAGAATGGAACTCTGCGGAACTCCACACGTGAGATCCTGAGGGGATGATGTAAAATCCCCCAGAACCACACGCTACCGGCCAGGAAAGAGTGGAACCATTCAAGAACAGTTCTGCCCACCCCAGCACGGTCCTGTAGGTGAGTCACCAGAATCTCATGGTTAACTGTGTCAAAAGCCGCTGACAGATCTAACAAAATCAGAAGAGTGGAACTCCCAGCGAAGATTGTTGATCAAGGCTACCAGTACAGTCTCAGTGCCATAACCCTAACAAAAGCCTGACTGTGAGGGATCAAGGAAGCCGATGCTGTCCAGATGTTTCTGGAGCTGCTGGACCACCCCCCATTCAATAACTTTCCATAAAAAGGGAAGGTTCGAGACTGGCTGATAACTGGCAAGAGAGTCAATGTCAAGGGATGGCTTCTTGAGTAAAGGTCGCACCACAGCAACCTCCTGCAGGCACCCCACGAACTTGCCATCCACAAGGGTGGCATTGACCACACCAGCCAGCAATGGCCCCAGTGTCGCCTGACTGGCTTTCACCAGCCAGGATGGACATGGCTCCAGTTTGCAATTTGTCGCCCTCGCAGCCCCCAGCATCTCCACCACAACAGTGGGCGACACCACTGTCTTGTTTTTTTCCACCATTTTCTTTCTCTTTCTCTGAAGAAAGAAAGAAAGAAAACTACTTCTATTTATATTTGTGATTAATCTAATAAAAATGGACTCATGAAAGGCCAGAAAAGGAGGCTGAAATTAAAAATTTAGGCTCAGTTTGGGTTTTTTAAACCCTCCGTTCTGGGCTGAGGAACATTCCTATAATATAAAATTAATTTCTTTATAAATGTATGTGACAAACTGAGAGAAAAAACCCCACTCAAGTACCCTTTAAAGTCCCCTGACCTTCAAAAATATGGGACAGAGTTTCAGTGACACTAAGGGTTAGTTCACAGGAGGCAGAAATATTACCACAGGATTATGCTCTGTGAGCAGGAGGGTGCGGGGTAGAAGAATATTTAAATAAATAAACAAATATTATTTACCCTGAAGTAGCTCTATCCTAAGAGCACACACATGACTTTTGCACTGTGAGGCACCTTTAATAAAATCATAGAACTGGAAAGTTTGGATTTTTCATGGATTTAAGTTATTTATGATGATTTATTGTACTGATATTGTGAAGTGCCCTGACTCTGAGCACCATTTAGCAGAAGGGGGGGGGGGCACTATATAAATAAAATGTATTATTCAGTGACAAAAAAAATCTATGGTTTAACAACGGAGTTAAGGCTTGTATACATACACCCATGATCCAAAAAGCAAGGAAATTCCACGTTAAGACTGACATCTTAACTTACACGCCATTGTGGCACCATAGATTTTGAACAGTACGACATACTGCCCATGTTCACAACTCAAGGACCAGACACCCACAGTTTGCCCTTTAACTTTCAGCTGACATTCTCTTAATCTGCATGTTGAAATTCCCATTGAGCCTCAGCAAGTCCTCCCTGGCACAGCCGCCCCCTCTCCACAAACTGCCAATCTTCTGTGAACCCAACCAAACTGTCTTCCAGCACAGCTCCCGTTTATCCCCCGAACTCCCACTCTGTTCTCAGACGAAATAATCTCCTGTTGCACATCTATCTGCCCTCAAACCCAAAATCTGTCCTGGGAAACATCCTAAGGAAACTCATAGTTCCTATCGCAGCTGTCTTCTGCCGTCAAACTACTTGTGCGCTGTGAGCTGAAACTCCTTGCAAGACAGCAGGCTCCTTCCTCCACAAACACCCAATCTGCCTTGCCCACAAGTCTCCATCCCCTAGCTACAGTACTACCTCAATACAGTTATCTCTCGCTCCAAATGCCCAGGTCTTGTACCACTTCACCTCCCCGAAATCCTCAGTCTACTTTCATCCTAAGCAACCCCCAGGCACAGGTGCTCCTTTCCTGCTGAAGTCCCAGTCTCCACCAACCTTAGCCAAATACTCTTCCTGCGTAACAATGTTTTCACCTCTTTCCAGTATCTCTTTACTGTTACATCCCCCTCCACAAAAAAAAAGCTGCCCTCTGCCCCAGAACCCACAGATTACCATGACCCTTGGGAACCCCTCCCTAGCAGAGCTGCTTCTTTCTAAAAAGATTTCTAGTCGGGAAGAAATCTAAGAAAATTTTCCCCTTCAGCACAGTTGTCCCTTGCCTTCAGAGTCCCAGTCTCCCTGGAGTCTAAGCAAACCTCCTTCTGGCACCGGTGAATCCTTCATCCTAAACTCCCAGTGTTTTCTGAGCCTAACCAACCAGCTATAGCGCAGGTCCCCTCTCCCAGTTGTCCGTGAACCTAAGTAAATCAACACCATGGCACAGTTTTTCCCTTCCTTCCAAAACCAGAGTCTTAATTAACCTAACCATCTGCCCCACCACAGCTGCCCATTCCAGCCAAACATCCACTCCCAGGAAGAGAACTGTACCTTTGGGGAGTGGGTGGATTGTTTTGCTCAAGAGAGAGTGGGTTTTTTGGAAGGGAGCACCTGTTCTCGGTGGAGGTTCCTTAGGCTTAGGGGATGCTCTGGATTTGGAAGGAGGGGGCAGCAGCGGCAGAGTGGGACTTTGCTTAGCATAAAAATAGACTGGGAGTTTGCAGGGAGGGGGCAACTGTGCCAGGAAGGATTTGCTTAGGCTCAGTGGAGAGTGGGAGTTTCAACATGCAGATGAAGAGGATGTTGGCTGAAAGTCAAAGGGCAAACCATGGGTGTCTGGTCCCGGAGTCCCTGCTCAATCCATCACAGTGGTGCCCAACAATTTTGGGTTCAGGGTGTCTCTCTGTAGGAGGTTTCTAGGCAGGATTGGAAACCCCATCCACTCTTAAAAATGTTTCAGTGCACTTTTGCAGACACACAGCTCTGTGGGGAGGTTTCTGCTTCTCACTCACTCCGTCACGGAGTCTCCCTGCCTGTGGCATGGAGTTCATTACCCCCACTCCAGGAGCTATGATCCCCCTTGGAATGGGACCCCGTGCCCTGCCAGTGTTTTTTCTGGACTCTCTGCTGTGTGGGGCATGTATTTGAGACTGGAATGTCAGTCTGGCAGGGTTGGGGGTGGGGTGGGGTTGGTGTTTGGCTTTTCTGACTGCTGTCGATGCATTCCCCCTTGTGTTCCTGAACTTGTATGACATGCTCCGGAGTTCCTTGTGGCTAGTGGCCCGCTTTGTGAGCCATGGTGGGTACATTCACCCTCCACACTCGCCACGGTGGGGATTTGGCGCCGCCTCCCCCTAGGAGGAAGAGACGAGGACGGGAGGTGGCCGCCTCTTCGCGTGAGAGCAGGGGGAGGCAGAGCGGTTGCACAGAAAACGAGACTGGGCGCCTGGAACTTTTGCGATAAGCGAGATTTCCAGGCGCCATTTTAGGTTCCTCGCTGCCTCAGTTTGGGTCGTGGCGGCGAGCGGGGAAGACATGTGGTGCAGCAGGCTGAAGGGTGGCCTTTCTGAGTCAGGAAAGGAGCCTTCACCCACCTCTGTATGCGCCTCTGGCTGCAGCTAGGGAACCAGCGGCCGGGTGAGTGTACAGCTCGGCCTTTTGTCCGTCGTCCCCCCGCCCCGCTACCAAACAGCGCACCAGTTGCGCTGTGGCACCTCCAGGACTGAGGCCTGCCCCCCCTCTGCAACACAGGCACCAGGGTTGTTCCTTCTCTCCCCCCCCTTTTTCACCTGCCATTCCCCCTGGGCTCCCGACACAGGAAGTCCTCCTTCTGTGTGTGGGGGTGACTGGTCCTTGCCCATCCCCCATGTCTTCGGCAGCAGAGGCTGCACAGCCCAAGCAGGCTTTCTGGCACAGTGGTGTGGGCTCCTTATGGGACCACAGGGTTTGGGTCACTCGATCTTCCACGCTGCTGCTGCTGGGTGGCGGAGAGAAGGGGCATGACTTTACCCTGGGGAACAGTCAAGGGGCAGCAAAGGGGAACTATGGCCCCTAAAAAGAGAGAGGCCCTGCCCAAAGGTTCGGCTAAGCGGACTTCTTGGGCCAGTACGGGCCCTCAACCCCCCCAGCATGAACCATAGGGAGGGGCGGGGGCGACACTTCAGGCCCTACAGGCCCAACTAATGGGCTATCAGAACTGGATCAAGGAGCTCGAGAGCTCCCAAGGGAGGGCAGAAGCTAGTTACCCCACACAGCTAAGGGATGTGGATAGGGGCAGCCCAACTCAGACAACGAGTTTCCCCCCGCACCACTCAGTGGGGAAAGGGCCTCCCGCCAACAGCAAGACTGCTGCCGGGTTTTACCTTCTTGTTACAGAGACGAGGAACCCAAGTCCAGCCGATGCAGGGAGGAATTTACCCCCAGACAACAGGCGCAAATAGCCGCTCTCAGGGAAGGAATGCAGGCCCTGATGGACAGTCTAGAGTCAGCCCAGAGGCGGCAACAGCACGTGTGACGCCACAGCAAATATCGAGGAACCCCCTATGATCTGGAATCACCAGAAGGTGAGCACCAAGGGGACTGCATGTGCGAGTGGGAGCCTTAGCCAGAGGGAGTGGGGCCAGCCAGATGGAACATGCCAGAGACCCCCACTAGGATGGACCTGCGCTGTAAGTGGCCGTGCAGTTGCCAGTCCCCTTATTGTAGATGGGGTGAGTCATGGGGGGGTGGAGGCCTCCCTCCCTTACGGGAACAAACTAGGCCTTGTCCAACTCACAGGCAAAGGGCAGCAGCCCAAGTGTGGAGCGCAGAGCAATGCTGCTCAAACAGCGCCTCCCGGTGTGGCGAGCAATGCGATGAACCCCAGCCTCTGGCAGGGGGTTACACTGAAGTGTCCGCCCCGTTAGGTGAACACCTGCTGTAGGCAACATGGGAAAAAATATGGAGTGACTAGTATAGATATCTTCGCGTTCCTTTTCAGTGACCCTATCCCCGACCCAAATGAAAGGGAGGATAGAAAAGACCCGGAGAAATTTAAGAGGCCAAAAGCTGAATGGAATTGGACCAATTGGATGGCGGTCTTTACCATTTACCTGGGAGTGACCCTTTACAGGTTCCCAGAATGGGGGGTGGAACTGGTGAAATACTCGGACATTGTCTGACAGACTTATGACAAAGGAAGCCCTGGGGCTTGGCTGTGATATGACGAGGCATTCCATTGTAGGGCTGCCAATAATCCTAATTTGAGGTGGGACGTTCATGCCCACGACTTGTGGCTGGAGTGCATCAGCAGCTCCTGCTATGCCCCCCGATCAGACAGCGGGCATGTCCTTGCCAGAGCATGGAATGCCCAACAGGGTGAAGGGGTAAAAGGCTGGAGATCAAAGCCAGCCCCAGGCGGCCCACGTACTGGGATTATAACAACAGGGGCAAATGTTTTGGCACCCTTTGCAGATTTAAAGATGTGTGCACCCAGTGTGCGGGCACCCACTCTACATCAGGATGTAACAAGTTTAGGCAGTATGGGGGTAGAAGTAGGGGGCAAAATGGCGCTAAACAAGGTCCCCCAAGCCAAGCAGGTAGCCCTCATGCATTGGGGAAGGGTCCCAACCCCGGTACGGCATGAGTCCTTAAGGGCAGTCACTTGTGACTACCCTGACATAGCCACCGCCAGGTATGTAGTGGAAGGTTTCCAGCTAGATTTTAGGATCCCAACATTAGGCCCCTGCTACTACTTAGGAGCTAAGAACTTGAAATCTGTGCAAGGGAATGAACAGCTAGTCCAGAAAAAACTTGATAGAGAGGGAGGAGAGGGGAGGATTCAAGGCCCCTTCGACACACTTCCCATGCCCACACTGAGGATCTCACTCCTGGGCATTGTCTCAAAAAAGGCACCCAGTGAGTTTCATCTTATTCACCACCTTTCCTACTCAAAGGGCGAGTCAGTGAATGATGCGATACCCTAGGAGTTGTGCTCAATCAGGTATGCATCATTTGACTCAGTGGTCGAAATGATGTGGGCTTGCGGAGAAGGCACCCTTCTAGCAAAGTGTGATATTAAATCTGTCTTCCGCCTGCTCCTGGTCCATCCCGATGACTTTGAGCTACTAGGAATGGAATTCCAGGGCAAGTTCTACTTCGACAAGGCAATGTCCATGGGATGCTCCATCTCTTGCGCTGCCTTTGAGAAGTTCAGCTCAGTGCTCAAGTGGGTCATGCGCCAGTGGACGGGGTGGAGCCAGATCACTCATTCTTTAGATGATTTCATCTTCACGGGAGGGGCGGGCACCACAGAGTGCGGGCAACTGCTGCTCACGTTCCAGGAAGTAACCAAGGAGTTAGGTGTGCCCTTGGTACCAGAGAAAACAGAAGGCCCGACAACCAAATTAACATATTTAGGCATAGAACTGGACACAGTTCGATCCCTCTCGCAATTGCCAGAGAATAAACTGCAGGCGCTCAAGAGCACAACAACGGCTTTTCAATTAGTGCCTAAAGTAATGGTCAGGCAGCTGCGGTCACTCATGGGTAGCCTGAATTTCGCCTGCCGAGTTATCGCCCCAGGGAGAGCATTTATGTCCCACCTGTATGCACACATTGGAAGCGACTGTCCCCCGCATCACCACATCAGGGTGACAAAGGAGATGCAGGAGGATTTGGCTATATGGGCCCTCTTTTTACAAGACTACAACGGGATCAGTTTCTGGCGGCAACGGCTTCTGCTAGAATCCGAGCTACAGATACACTCAGATGTAGCAGACGGGCATAGTTTTGGGGTTTACTTTAGGGGGAAATGGTGTGCATCTCCATGGCCGGCTGATTAGGAGGAGGCAGGAATAACACGGGATCTGACTTTTTTGGAATTCTTCCCCATAGTAGTGGCCATGAGACAGTAGGTGAAGGATTTCTCCAACTGGAGAGTCCTGTTCTGGTGCGATAACATGACAGTCGTCCATGTTATCAACAAATTGTCATCCAAATCAGAAAGGATGATGAGGCTGGTGCGGGTTTTCGTCCTCAGGTGTTTAAGACTGAACAGCTTGTTTACAGCCAAGCATGTACCCGGCATTAACAATGGCATAGTCGACGCCCTTTCTCGATTCCAGACAGAACGATTTCGCCTGCTTGCCCCAGAGGCCAGGGAGGATCCAGACCAGTTCCCGAGCAACATGTGGAACCTTGGATATTAAACCTATTTCAGACAGTCCAGGGTTCCCTAGCTCCCAGAACCATGAGGGCACAAGAAATGGCCTTCAGTGAGTTTCAGGATTTCAGGTTCCAGAACAGTTGATCTCTAGGTTTTCCCATCCCCCGAAAGCCAAATGCTACAGTTTGCGATATCCCTCTGTAGCAAAGGCTTGGCACTGGGAACCATCTCCAGGAAAGTATCAGCCATTACATTTGCATGCCGATTGGCAGGTCACCCTTCCCTGGACAACGGTTTCTTTATGAGTCGTATGCGCAAAAACTGGATCAGAGGTATGTCCCCAGTTCAGGATACCAGAACCCCCATTACCCCCCAGCTGTTGATTCAACTAATAGGGATATTGCCCAGAATCTGTTTCTCCAGCAATGAAATACAGCTTTTTGTAACAGTATTCTGGGTTGCCCTATTCGGTTCATTCCGAATAAGCGAATTGGTCCCAGACTCCAGAACCGACACGTCAGGTAGGGCTCTCCAACTTCAGGATGCCGGGTGGCAGGGCAGCGCTCTTATGGTGCACTTACGATTATCAAAGACCAACCAGAGGAGAAAGGGGCGGACGATTATGCTGTATCCCTCGGCCAATGCCACACTCTGTCCAGTTCAAGCTATAAGGGTGTACTTAGCAAAATGCCCCCAGGGCCCGGGCCCATTATTTAAGCATGAGAACAGGAAACCCCTGACCTGATACCAGTTCGGGGTGGTGCTCAGAATGTGCGTGAGGGAGCTGGGCGTCGACCCAAGCCACTACAGTGCACATTCATTCCGGACTGGGGCTGCTTCCACTGTCCAGCCAGTAGATACAACAAATTGGGAGATGGCGGTCAGGCGCATTCCAGACATACGTCAGGGATACAGAGGCACAGCTGGCTGGACAGCGCATTGATGCACAGGCTACGGCTCGGTCCAGTGAATCACAACCACACGATCTTGTTTTTTCTTGCAGACATGGCAGCACTGCAGGCCGGGACGGTAGTTTGGATCGTCGGCCACAGCATCATTCACTGGACAGCAAAGATGGTCGCGTGCAGTGAGTGGGGTACCGAGCTGGGCCATGGGTGACCGGGCAGAAATAATATGGCTAGGTAAGCACGGCATGCTATGGGCGCAACTGCTCCCAGCGCTGACCGCGGCAAAAAATAAACATCAATTCCCAGGAATTGTAGTGATACACTTAGGGGAGAACAACCTGTCTATGGCAACAGGACTTTGGTTGACAAAGAGGGCAAAGACAGACCTCAAATTGGTACAGGAGCGTTTCACGGGGATCACGAGTTTGGTCCGACATGTTACAGAGACTGGTTTGGGCTAATGCTAACCACCTAGGGAGAGTAGACCGGGCCAGGAAACAAGCCAACAGTGAAATCAGGAACTGGCTGATCTCAAGGGGGCGAGGGGGGAAAGACCATCGTGCATGATGACATTTGGCACGATAAGGGCAAATTGTACTGGACTGATGGGGTCCATTTGTCAGACTCAGGATGTCATTTGTTCCTTGGGGTCCTAAAAACCAATTTAGTCCGCTGCAATTATAGGTGAACACAGAGAAATGGCAGTGAACCAGCCAAGCAAAGCTGACTGTTCTGGTGGCGGTGGGATGAGCTAGTGGAGTTTCAAAAGGTTGACAGTTAGAAGAACATAGGCTGAACAGAAATATCTCCTTAAGAGATGGGTAAGGTCATACATAGCTACACAGTGCGGCTCACTGTATGGCCATCCCAGGGGCGAGAGGCGAACGGCTGAACCCGCTGGACGGACAAGGTGCCAAGCAGTGGGTAATGGTGTTCTCACCCTTGGTTCAGCCCTCAAAAGGGGGCCTAGGTGCAAACAACCCACCCTGGCCTGGGGAAACCCGGGATCATGGCAGGGGGTAGGTTAATGTTGGGAAGTTATGACAAAGGAGGGTTCCACTTGGGCTTAACTTGAGAACGTCTGGAGCCATTAGACAGGTGACAAGGGACATTCACCTGTCTTGGACAGGGACCTCCTGGTTGTTTACAAACAGTTAAGAAAGAAGTAGGACCCCAGTTCAAAGGGGGAAGCGGGGAGGGGTTAGCCCTTCCCCCTTTTGGATTTATAATTTAATCAATAAAGAGTGCGGCTGTTCTACCCCACAAACTGTGTCCTTGTCTTCTTCTGGGGGTGCATCGACAAAGGTCCCTCCTTCCCTGCTCTCCCAGATTCCTGCTGAGGGCAGGTGGCAATGGCTGCAGTGTCTTAACTTGCCTCAAAACTGCTGTGGGGACGTGTTGCTGTGGGAGCTGGTGGTTCTTCCCCCGGCGGGTGGAACGACTGTCCGTTTGAACTGTGGTCAGGGTCGTGGACTCCCTGGGCACCGCCTGTTCCCACTCACTCCACGTGTGTGTGCGCTCTGGGGCTGGTTCACTCAGTGGACATGGACCCCCCTTCCAGTTGTGCTTGTTTTAAAACTGTCATTGAACATGGATCATAAGGGAGCTCTCTTCCTAGAGCTCACATGGCTCCTGCACTGAGGCAGCTCTCTCTCTCTCTCTCTCTAGATCATACATAGCTCCTGTATCATGAGGCAGCTCTCTCCCCAGAAACTCACACAGCTTTTGCACTCTGGGGTAGCTCTCTCCAAGGCACACACAGACTCCTGAACTGCGGGGTAACTAGCTGCCTCTCCCGAGCACTAATGACTTCTGCACTGGTAGCTCTATTCCCCAAGATAAAGACAGTGAGGCAGCTTTTACCCTCAAGCCACGCATGGTGCTGGCACTGCGGAATAGCTCCCTCCCCAGAGTGCACACAGTTCCTGTCTCTCTCCCCCAAAGTATACACAGTCCTTGTGCTATGAGATAGCTCTGTCCCAGAAAGCTGTAAGGAGAACTCATCCTGATTCAAAGTGAGGTAGTTTTTCTTTGAGGGCACTTGCAAATTACCTGGGTGTGTGTGTGTTCAGAACGTTATGTGAACACTCTGGGAATTACCTCAGAGTAAAAGTGTATTAACCTGGGTTATGTGCTATGAGTTAGCAAACTTTAATGCCCATTTGCTCTATTCTCACTCCAGGTAAATGGGATCAGACCATGTGTCTAGAAATCTTTCCTAGTCCTGCCTAACCATGCACTGAAATTGGGAAGTCCCATGCACAAGTCCCATTTCTCTCACCTTTTCCTCCTGGCTTTGTTAAACTCTGCCTCTGCACTATAGCTCAATCTAGTATTGCCAGGAAGAGGAACAGCACACGCAGACGGGCAGCCACTGACTCCAGGATTCCTGGTTCCCATCAGCAATATGGCCACTGTACATCACTCAGGCGAGACAGAGTGGTTTTAAAGTGGTCTAGATACATTTAGACAGCCAGGGTTGCAATAAGGAGCATGAGGGTATATAGGAATCAGCAGGTGCCTCCAAGCAGCATTGTGCCGCACCATGATTAGAATGTCAGTGACTGATCTGTGCTGGCACTCCCACCAGTGCAACAAAGAACACCAAGGGGCTGGCTCACCATCACCTCGTGCAGTCTTTGACACTAGGACAGAGTAGGCCTAACATGAGCCCGTTAGGATTTGGCAGAGAAGATGGAGCAATCCCTGGTATAAGAGAAAGAGAGAAGGCAAGAGAAAGGAGAGGAAATAAAAGGCAGAGGGAATGAAAGAGGGAAAGGGCCAAGCAAAGCAATTGCAGAGAATGGGTTCCAATCAAGTGGATTTTCTAGTGGCGCAAGCCAGGGCTATGCTGCACACTCTATATCAATCCTGAAGGGTAACCCTATAAAAGTGTCAAGAGAAGTTGGATGGCCATCAGAGGAGCCGTTTCACAAGCACCTCGCTCCCTTGCCAGCTCCCACTATATTTTTTTCCCTTTCCCAGCTTCTTATAAATTTCCTGGACGCTGTGTTTTACATGCTAAGGGGATATGGACAGAGGATCAATTTAAGCCCAAACTTCTCTCTAGGTATGGGCCTGGTTTAGCAGGTAACCACCCTCTTTCCTCCCCAACAACCACCCTCCCCATTAGGATCCCCCCTCCCGCAGCAGAAAAATAACATGACACGCATTAACTTGGAGTTCTTGGTTTCCTCTGGGGTGAAAATGCCATCTGGAATGAGGAGGAGGCCAAGACTAAGGCTGAAGGGTACTGATTGGAAAGGTTTACCTATTCAGGAAGCAACTGATAGTAGAGGTGGAGCAGAGAAGGGTTACATCAAGGAGGGGAGAGGGAGAATTAGGGAGAGCTGTTGTAGGGGTTGGTGGGGTTGATGGAGAAAAAGAGAAAGATTTGACATTGCCCCACACCTAAGGAGCGCCGTGATGTTATAATTAGGACTATGAATTTGTAATGGAAATTTTCTTTTAAAACTCATAGCAGGAATGAGAAAAAGTCACGGAAAACTCATGGGTAATTTTTTTTTTTAACTTTTATTCAATATTGTATTTTGTAAACCCTGCCCCCTCCCCATAGATTTTACACCAGCAGAAACCCCAATCTATCCTCTGTCACATCCAACACAAGGTGGACACATTCCATGTTGGGTGAGTCAGGCACCAGATACCACCGAAAAGGTCAACGTGTCTTTACAGATTACAGCCACTTGCCTCCCAGGCTGATGCTGCACTAAATACCCGGCTAGCACCATTTGGAACAAAACAGACGCAGATGCCTCATTCATCCAGGTCTTCATAATATGAGGTCAGCGGCCTCATCCTGAATAAGATTATAGATGATGGATGTTTTGGTAGCCGCCAGCCTCACATTGAGCAGTATCAGTGTTAGATCAGGGGTCCTACTGGCCTGAACCTCCAATACCCCAAGATGGGGGGAGTAGGACACAGGACAGACACCAAGTGGCTCTCCCAATAATCTTAATAGACCATCCCTCACCATACCTCCCCATGCCCAGCATGGCCCTAATAGCTGCCCCCTCCTCCTTCAAACAGGTTCCCCACAGCACCCAATTATCAGTCCCCACCCGTCAAATATGGCACCACTAGGGATGGGAGAACGTGGTTTGGAGTTCGGCCCGAACTTGGCCTGTTCAGACGACTGAACCCGAACCCACTGAACCGAACTTGATTCTGAACTTCGAAATGATGGAACAGTTCTGTCAGTTCGGATCACGTTCAGGTGAGTTCGGGTGGCAAAAACGTGTCACTGGAAGGCAAAACGTGACAGGGAGGGGGAGTCAGCTGAGGAGCAGACTTCCAGGCACCAGGGGTGGAGAGGCTTGGAATAGCAGCCAGCCTGCCCAATCACCATCCCTTTTCTCCTCAGACCACTGGCTTCGCAGTCTCCGATTGGCCACGGGCTAGGCTGCATGAAGCCAATGGGACTTGCAGTGAGGCGGGCGCAGCAAGTAACAAAACTCATTGCCTTCCCCCCTGCCAACACTGTTCCTGAACAGAAGGCATTTCAGAAGGCTCCCTCTCCCAGCAGTTTTGTTCTCCTCAATCCATTGCAAGCCTCCTCCTATTTCACCCATCCAACCCATCTACCTCCATATTATCATTTATTTAACTTATATTAGTTAGATTTAGGTGTTATTTTTTGTTTCCCCCCCCCCGTGTTCCCTGTGTTCAATCTTCCTTCCTCCCTCCCCCCTACATTGAATCCTTTCCCTCCCCTTCTATATATATTCCATCCCTGATTCCCTTCCCCTATTTTTTAATTCATTTTGAGTAGCATTCAATTGATTTAGGTTTCATTTCAGTTTTGTACCCCTCTCTGTGTTCTTTTTGTTCCCCCCACACCCCACATATCTATCTATCTATCTATCTATTGAACTATCGAGATAGATAGATAGATAGATAGATAGCGAGATAGATAGATAGATAGATAGATAGATAGATATTAGATTAGGGATAGTAGATAGTTGTAGAAGTTAGCTGAGATAGAGATAGTGTTTGGAGATTTAGTGTTTGGAGGAGTAGGCCTTTGTACTTAGATAATCCATTTAGTTGATAGCACTTAGAATAGTTATAGCAGTTAGATTTAGTGTGTGTGTGTGTGTGTATGTATATATATATATATATATATATATATTAGATAAACATTTAAATAAAAAACAAACCAATATAAAAACATTATTTTGGAGGGAGAAATGGAGAAGGGAAGGAGAGGCCGGTCTGCTGCCTATAGGGGAGGCAATGGGGCATGTGCCAGAGGCAGAAGGGGTCATGCCAGGGGAGTGGCAGTAGGCAGCAGCAGTAGCCCGAGCACTCCCCAAACTCAGCAGGCCTGCTTTAGGCAACAGGCTTCAGTGGCTCAGCATCGCCTCCTGGCAGTGCCCTCCTCCACTGCCACGGAGGGCACTGAAAGGCCTGCAGGACTTGAGGCTGCGTCTGTCTCTGCTGGTGCTGGTGCTGGAGCAGGTGGTGCTGCTTCCGATGTTCTTACAGGGCCACCAATTCCCCCACTATCAAGGCGATCCCCAGCAGTCCAGAACTGGTGGATCCAATCCAGGCTGCTAGAGGCAGGGTCCGATCCATGGGCAATGGCAATAGGGAGAGGAGTAGCAGAAGCAGCATGAGCAGCTATAGAGGGGGGGCACAGGGAGAGTGCCAGCAGCATGGCGGGCACGGGCAGTCTAGCCTCAGGGTCCCATTACTTCCCTTCATGGGACATCACAATGATCGCGGACAGTGAGTCAGAGGCAGACACTAGTGAAGCAGAGGAGATGTCTACAGCTGAGGTGATGGCTGAGCCTCCTCCCAGAACTGTGTCACCAGTGCCACCAAGTTCTCCCCCTCCCAGCAGCGCTGGCAGCAGTGTGTCACCCGGGGTGGGCCAGAAGACAGGAGGAGGGAAAAAATCCTTTGTCTGGGAACATTTTAAGCTGGTGCAGGCAGATGATCCCTCAGAGGTGCAGTGCACTTTGTGCAATAATCTGGTGAAGCATGGGCAGGTGCTCGCCAACCTTGGGACAACTGCAATGGCGAGGCACCTCAAGGCATGCCACAGTGCTCTGTTGCTCAGCGGGAAGGCAGGGGAAGTGGATGCCATTGGGTTCCCAACTGCAGCGACCAGGCGCCCGGCTCCTTCAGCGGGGCAAACATCCCGCACCAACTGCTGCTGCCTCTAGCAGCAGGAGCAGTATGGGAGCAGAACAGTAGCAGAAGCCTCGTCAGCAGTGTAAGTCCACTATGGAGGAGTTGGGGTGGGGGCAGCTGCCAAGGCCATCAGGTGCTGGAGGGCGGCATGGCTTCTTTCAAGAGAAAGCCAAGCGCCTGTTGGCCAAGATGATTGCGCTGGATGGGCAGCCCTTCTCTATTGTAGAGGACAAGGGCTTCCAGCGGCTGATTGGATTCCTGGCCCCCCCAGTTTAAGCTGCCTTCCCGCTCCACCCTGAGTTGGACTGTGGTGCCACAGCTGTACAGGGCTTTGAAGGAGCAGGTGAGGAAGCAGCTGGGGGGGGCACTGTCCACTTCACCACCGGCCTGTGGTCCTCCAGGAACGCCCAGCATGCCTACATGGAAGTGACTGCACACTGGTGGCAGGACCCAGAGGCAGCGCTTGGCAGTGGCAGGAGGGGTCCTGATGCAGGATATAGGTGGGCCCTGCTTCAGGCACAAGTAACGGACAGCTCCCACACCTCAAGGAACCTTGAGGCAGCCCTGGCCGCCATGGTGAGGGAGTGGGTCATGCCAGGCGCGGCCTTCACCAAGGGGTGTATGTATGTGTGACGGGGACTTCACAAGCATCCCTTGCGCCACAAACACCCTCCATCTTGTGGTCAAGGATGCTCTGGGTTTGGGGGATAAGAGGATTGGGCCAGGCACCCTTAGCTCCCTGGTCAACCAGGGAAGGAAGTTGGCAGGGTTCTTTAACCAGAGCATGAAGGGCAGCGAGCTCCTCCGGGAGAAGCAGGCCGACCAAGGGTCCCCGGTGCACCAGCTGGTCCAAGATGTCTCCACCAGGTGGAATTCCACCTTCCTGATGCTCGAGCGGCTTCTTGAGCAGAAAGCCGCCCTGCATCAGGTGGAACTGGAAACAGACATTGAGGCACCTCCAGGGTACAACAGGGAGGAATGGAAGATTTTTCCTCACATGGTCTTCGTCCTGAGACCGTTCCTGGCCGTGACGGAGACTGTGAGCAGCTCCATCGCCACCCTCAGCCAGGTGATCCCGGTGGTCCATAGTCTCCACAGGAGCCTGGACGAGATTCTCGGGGGATGGGATTGTGGCCCTGCAGACAGGAAGATGTCCGATGAGGTGCTTGACCTGGCGCAGAAGCTGAAGGCAGGACTGAGTGCACCCTTTGACAAGCACTTGCGCTGGGAGTTATATGTCCTGGCAACCATGCTGGACCCAGGATCAAGGGCAGCATGGCATGCGAGACAGCAGTCTATGGCCTCTGGAAGGGTGCACTGGTGCAGAAGGTCTGGCAGGCAGAGCGGACCATGCAGCAGGATGCCCCTGTGGATGGTGGGAGTGGGAGCACCGACCCCTTCCAGCCATCTGGGCCTATCCCTGCCCCCAGCCCTAGTAGTAGCAGCAGCACCAATAGCAGGATCAGCAGCAGCAGCAGAACGCCTATTGCCAGCAGCTCCTCCTATGTGCAGGTCCCTCTGGGGAGCATGGGGCCCAGCACAAAAGGGAAAGCAGTGTGGCTGAGGGCAGTGTGGCAGGTGGTGCCCACCCAGAGCTACCAGAGGGAGTATGATGGCATCTCAGCAGCAGTGGAGACCTACCTGGAGGAGGAGCCATACATTAATCCCAGCAGCGATCCCTTGGCCTACTGGTCCGGCAAGGCCAATGTGTGTTCAGCCCTGTTGAAAGTGGCCAAGGGTATCCTGTCCTGCCCAACAACCAGTGTCCCCAGTGAGCAGGTGTTCTCTGTGGGTGTTTTCAGATGTTACGAGATCACGCTCAACCACAGTGAACCATGCTCAATTCCACGGCAGGGCCAAAGAGCCCTGAACGTCTTTTAGGCGGCCGCCACATGTTCACCACGCTCAATACCCACATGGGGTCAATTCAACCACGCTTCCCGGGCTACCCGGGGTAAAAGCTCGGGAAGCGTGGTCAAAGAGATTCCCACCGGGAAGCAACAAAAAGTAACGTCTGGACGCCAATCCCCGGGTGGAAACAAAGAAAATGATCCTCAGCCATGGACAATGCATGCAGCGTCGCTGCCAGGCAACCAGCAACAACACAACCACCGGAGGGAGATTTAAAGGGAAACCTACAGCAGGGAAGCATGGCAGGATGGAGCGAGGAGGGAGGCAGAAGAGAGCAGTGGGCGAGAGAGCGACGGTGGAGGAGGAGGAGGCAGGGGCAGCGGTCGTGGGAGTGGAGGAGGGGGAGCCGAGGGTCATGCTGACCATGGAGGAGGTGCAGGGACAACACCCGCAGCAGCAGGCGGGACACGATCCCCCGGGGACATCAGCCGGAATGGGGTCGGAGGAGGCACCCAGGAAACGGGTAAGGGGAAACAAGGGCAGGGGAGCAGGGGCACTAGGGGGGGTACGGGGCAAGCCTGGGCTCCCTCCAGGAAGGAGGGGGCACCCCGCGAGGGGCCAGGGCATGCACCAAACCCTAAACCCCCCACCCCCTGCCTCCCGCAGACACGGAAGAGCGCCCGGGCGGACGAGCCCCCGGAGGACACCGGACCAGCCCGGGTGGAGGAGGATGTGGAGGTGGAGGAGGATGAACCACAGTGGAGAAGAGGGAGGAAGGCATACCACAGAGGGGGCCAGTGGGGGCTCCAGGAGACCCGGGACTTCATAAGGATATGGGGGACCCTGGAGTACCAACTGGAGCTTGCGCTCAACCAGCGCAATGAGCATGTCTACTGAGACATAGTGCGGGACATGGAGGCGGTGGGGCATCAGCACACAGTGCCGCTCAAAGGCCAAGGAGCTGAAGAGGGGGTACAAGGACATCTGGGACAACAATAGGCAGTCTGGACACGGAGCCTGGACTGCCCCATTCTACGATGCCCTGGACCGCATCCTGAATATGAAGGGGTCCATAGTCACCCCACGGCTCATCGGGAGTGCTGTGGTCCAGGGCAGGGAACGGGCCGAAGTACCCCCTCCCCTCGCTGCCCCCCTGGTAGACACGAGATCCAGGGCCCGGGACCCCCAGGAGGATCCCCTCGGGGCCCCTGGCACCTGCAGCCCCCCCCCAGACAGCAGCCCAGAGAGCTCCCACCCCTAGGCCGGGCAGGTGGAGTCCGAGGCCGGCACCCTCATTACCCTCAGGCAGTGGTCCATGGGGGAGCACTCCCACACCGAGGGGACGGCCTCAGAAGGATCCAACACCGACATTGAGGGTAAGCGAGTGACCCGGAGGGGGGAGGCACCGGGCCCATGGGGGCAGGGGCCAAGGGGGGGATGGATGGGCCAGCCCCAGCCCAAGCCACAGCCCCAGCCCCCCAATACCAAGGCGGGAGGGGGCCCAGCCCCAGGTCGCCCAACCACACACCCCTACACCCACAATCCCCCCTCCTTGCCCGCAGGCCACCCCAGGACCAGACCCAGGCGACCGAGCAGGCAGCCGCCAAGGAGACCCACCAGCAGGCACAGGAACCAGGTGAGGCAGGCGGTCCAGTAGGGAGGGCAAACCGGGGTGCAGAGAGGGGGTTCCCGAACTGTTGGAGGGGGCGGGAGGGGCCGGGGTCTGGGGTGGGGAGGCACCTGGCAAGCTGCCCGGGGGCCCACGGGGCCCCTGCCCCATCGCAGCCAGGGGCCCAGGTCAGGATCGGACTAACCCTTCCATACCCACAGGGCAACCCCAGCAGCCAGCATCCCCGGGTCCCGTGGCCCCATCACAGCACATGAGGGAGCACCAGGAGGTCATCGGCACCCCCTCGATCCAGGACATCCCCATGTCAGCGAAATCGCCCCAGAACATCCGGGCATAGAAGAGGGAAATGGTCATGATCCGGGCATTGTGACTGCGGCCGGAGTTTCCCATGAAGATGTCTATGAACTGGCCCCAGTGATCCACAACCGCATGCAGCTGCAGGGAGTGGTACCCGTGTCAGTTCACATACTCTACTGCCTCCCCTGCGGAGGGGCAGAAGATCTCGACGTGGGTGCCGTCCATGGCTCCCATGCATTTGGGGAAGCCTCCGGCTGCGAATCTCGCCATCACGGCCTCCTGGTCCACCAGCTGGATCATCCTGTCCAGGAGCACGCCCTCCACAGCCTTGCACACATCCCGGAGGATACAGGCGACGGTGTTGGGGCCTACCCTGAAGTGCTTGGACATGGACCGGCAGGAGTCGGGCATTGCCAGGGCCCAGACCCCTATGGCCACCCGCTGGGCCATGGGGATGGGGGTCCTCATGGAGGTGTGCTCTCACTCTAGCCAGGGCGTAAGGAGCTCCGCTAGCCGCAGCAGGGTGAGCTTGTCCATCCTGAGGTGGGCCCTCCAGGCTGCCTCGTCCCACTGGGCCAGCGCCCTCACCCACCAACCCTGTGGGCACTCTGCTACCCATAGGCGCCTCTCAATGGGCATAGCGAGCTGCATAGATTGGCGAATGGTCTCCCTCGCCCACAGGAGGTGCCTGGCCATCTCGCGGAGTGCCGCGGGCCGGGCCCGGGCCCAGCTCATGACCTGCCAGTCTGCTCCGGATAGCCTCTGGGCCCTGAGCTTGGAACGGGCTCTCCTCCGGCCATGGTGCACCCTGAGGGGCCCTTGCAGCTCTCCAGGCCAGGGAATCTGACAGCCGGGCGGCCAGGTGTACCTCCGCACCAAGGAGGCGCAACTGCTCGGTGTGGTTGCAGTACCATTCGGCTGTGAGTGCGAGGTGCATCCAGTAGGCGGCTGCCCTGTCCCGCTCCATGGTGTTGGGGGTCCCGGAGGTTGTGAAATGTTTATTATGGCCCTCCGATGGGCGGCTGTGCCGGGGGCCGGCCCCCAGCCGGCTGGGCCCCCCAATGGGGTGCATGGGTCTATGGGCGTGCCCATGGTTACGCGTGCTGGCTGCGCATGGGTGCTCGCGCCTGCATGGGCGCGCGGTTCCGTGTGCTCCTTCTACAGCTGCATGCTGTGTGTTGGAGCCTTCCATGGAGGAGCTGTCAGCCCTGTTGGGGGTGTGGTCCCATGCGGATGTCCAGCTGGGTCTCTCCATGCATGATTCCTTCAAGGCCTACTACCTGATTGCCCACCACATGTCTGTGCTGGGGTACCACTGGGGCTTGATCCATTGACCCCACCTGGTTCACCAGGAGGGGTGTCCGGCCCCTGGGCCTGCAGTGGCCTCCAGCAGCTGCCTGCGAGTCCCAGTGTTCCTCCCGGTCCCCTGGTGTCCTGCCCCTGTGTGAGCTCCCACCCCTGTCTGGGGGGGGCGGTCCCCGCTGGCTGCTCCCTCCCTAATGTCTCTGCCATGCTGTGGTGATGCCTGCTTCGCGGGATGCTGCTGCCCCTGCCTGTGGCCCTGGGCCCCCTCTAGGCCCCACCTCCCGGTCTGCTTGCACACCCGGGGTTTCCCTCCATGGTTGCCCTCCCAGGTGCCTGGGTGCGGCACTCTGCATGGCCTCACCGACCCACCTGTGTCCAGCTACCTGTCCCCACCCACCAGCGCTGCCACCTGCTGCCGCCCCCCCTTGGGTGCTTGTGTGACCTGGGGGTTCTGGCACCCCCGAACTGGCCCTCGGTGCTTCCTCTGGGGGTGTGTGTGCATCCTTGGACCTGCAGCGCTGCACCGGCTGTCCTGGCTGCCCTCCATTGGCCCCGCAGTGAGTGTGGGGTCTCCGTGTGCTTCCTGGACCATTCCCGCCCAGCTTGCTGTGCATTGTGGGCCCCTGCAGTGCCTTGGTCCCAAGGTCCTGGCCCCCCCCTTTCCGAGACTGCCTGTGTTGCTGTGGGGGCGCCCGTGCAGACTGTGCTTCTGGGGGGGTTGTGGTTGCTGTTGCCTGTGTCCTTCCCTGTTCCTTTGCGATTCCTCCCTCTTTCGTGTCCCCCCCTTTGCTCCCATTTTGCCTAGTGTGTTGTCCTGCGCCCGTGTCCCCCTTCCCTTGTGTGTGTGCGCGTGTGCGTGTGCGTGTGCGTGTGCGTGTGCGTGTGCGTGTGTGCCCGGGCTGTGTGTTCTGCT